>QVTF01005022.1:0-29678 GCA_003573665.1 Oxygymnocypris stewartii | reverse complement strand
CATGAATATTATTATATATAGTAGTGCTGTTATATTTATGAAAAATATATTTTTCTCACTTGAAAATGAATGTCTGTAAAAAGTTTTTTATAAAACAATATATTAAATAACTTAATTTGCCTGTAAATATTCCAAATAGTAGCATTTATTGGTTGACCTGATATTAAGAAAGTGAAAAACGTGAATGTGAAACATTTTGCTCAAATGAATTATGTCTGTCTCTAATTACACTTTTTAATTATCATAATGCACACTACCATTCAAAAGTTTGGGGTCATGGTGTTTATATAAATGTTTTTAAAGAAATTAATGTTTATTGCTAATGGTCTTTGGAAGAAGGGAAATAAAAGAACGTTGAGTGAAATTACATTTTATAAAGTATATTTTCTTCAAATTAGCAGGAGATGTACATTTATATGACGAGTTGACAGTTGATTACTTTCTATATTGAAACATTATTAGTGGTTTTACATAACTATTGTGTAAAATGTTACATTTTATTAAAGATTTCATGTTATTTATTCAATTCAATTGAAATGTATCACATACAGATAAAGTTTGGGGTCTGTAATATGATTTATTTTTAAAGAAGAGTAAAGACATTTTAAATTTTACAAAAGATTTCTATTTTTTTAAACTTCATAATTGTCAAAACATACTTAGAAAAATGTTTCGTGGAAGCAGCACAAATTTCGACATTGAAAATAAATATTTCTAAAATCAGCATAAAATTAATTCTGCAAAGCTGCTTTGTATCACAGAAATAAATTATATTCAAATAGAAAACGACTATTTTAAATGGTAATAATATTTCACGATATTACTGTTCGTACTGTATTTTTGATCAAATAAAGTTGGTGAGCAGAAGAGTTTTTTCAAAAATCAAACCAATCTCAAACGTTTGACCCCCCAATCACATTTTCTACATAAATGCGGTTTCATGTGACTCATTTTTGTTGTTCTTCTTCAGGAAACGACTCGATTTTCCACGACATTGACAGCGACACGTCTCTGACCAGTCTGAGCGACTGCTTCATGGCCGCGTCAGAAGCCGGATCCTTCCAGACCTGCGTGGGAAACCCCATCGACCGCCTCTACTCCATGCAGAGCTCCTACTTCGCCTCCTGAAACCAAACCCTGAGACTAAACAGCCACACAAACCTCCTAGCAGCCAGTCCAACCTCCAGTAAAAGACCAACGAGAATCCTGAGGCTGTGAGGACAAGACAACCAAACCAAACCAAACGACTCGCTCTTCAGATGAAACCAGACCTTGGCTTTGCTGAGTCTGACCAGGTTCAGATATTGTGCTGGCCAAGCGTATGTGAAGATGGGATGAGATGGTTTTCATCTAGACTTTGTAGAAAAAAATCCTGACCAAATGTTTCTAGAGGAGCTACAGGACATTTACTGCAGTATATTGAACCAACAAAACACGTTTAGACCGTAAATAGACAAATGCAATACATGCAAAAAGTTGGAAACACTGCATATGTTACAACAAATGTTGTTGAATATGGATTTCAAAGGTTTCAAAAGAAACTCCTGCCGAAACAGCTGTGTGTTAATAAAGACGACTAGCTATTTATTATGTGCCAAGTAAACATGCAAAGCTTTATTTAAGACAAATTGTGTTAGAGTAAGTGCCATAAACATCTTTACGTAAGTCCCCAGAAGAGAGTGTAGTATTACTGTTGATGTTTAAAGATGTATATGTTTATTTCGCTGTGCTATTTATTTGTCGTTTGCATTTTTGGACATTGTAGGGGATGCGTTTTTGCTCAAACTTGCTAAATTTACCAAAGTTTGTTGGTATACTAAAAATAAAGACATTTAAAAAAACATGTTACTTTTTAATTTGTCTTTTAAAATATTGTCCATTTCACGCATGTATGGTTCATTTTGGCCTGTAAATATGCTTTAATTTTAATTTTTACAAATAAATAATGAACAAAGAATAATGACAATAACTTTTTCTCACAAATGATTCACTTGGCCTCACAATATGCTTTCATTTCACATTTGAGATATTTGAACTATATTTAAAACTGAACAAAAACTTTCGGTTACGACTGCAACCTCGGTTGCCTGAGGAGGGAACGAACGTTGCATCAATTTGACCGCTATGGGGAACGCTTTGCGTGATAAGTCTTGAAGCACATGTGAAATCAATCCAAGGTGTAATTGGGACGTCAGAGCGGGTGACGTCACGAACCAGGAGGCTATAAAGCCTGCCCAAACGAAGCTGTCACTAGCTTAAAGTCTGAGCAAGTCGCTTACAGGCACGAAGGAGATATGGCCGGGGACGCAACGTTTGTTCCCTCTTCAGGGAACCGAGGTTAGTAGTAGCCCTTCATTGTCACTTAGTCACAAGTACCAGTGAAATAAGCCATACAGTCGTAACCGAACTTTCCCTTTCAAGGGAACTCCGTTGTGTCAATTTGACCGCTATGGGGAACGTTAATACAACCTCACCATAGCGACGAGTGCCTGTCCTGTGTGAAATAAAGCGAGCAGCACTAGGATGAGAGCACCTGGGAATCTGGGGTAGAGTCCAGGTCCAAATAATAAAATCTGATGAATGTGTGCGGTGAGGACCAGCCTGCCGCATCACAAACCTCTTGGAGAACAACTTCTGACATCAGGGCCTTGGAGGCCGCCATACTCCTGGTCGAGTGGGACCGGACAGCCATAGGGGAAGGTTGACCGGCCGACTCATAAGCAAGTGAGATGGCCTCGACCACCCACTTGCTCATCTTTTGCTTAGATGCAGGGGACCCCTTGTTAGGAGGTCCAAAGCATATGAACAACTGTTCATTTTTACGCCACAGGGCAGCTCTGCGGACGTGAGCATCTAATGCCCGCATGGGCAAAGCAAATTGTGCCTTTCCTGGTCCGCATTCTGAAAGGAGGAGGACAGAACGCTTGCAGCACCTCAGCCTCAAAGTACCACGGAGGAAACGAGATACCAGGGGGTCTTTCCCTAATGACATTCCACCCCAAGGAATGTGGTAAGCACTTATGGCCGCCACATAAACCTTTAAAGTGGACCGGGCTAGCCCTGCAGTGAACCGATCTTGCAGGAACTCCAGCACTGTACCGACTGGGCAGTTAACTGGGTCCAGCTGATGGTCACTACACCATGAAGTGAAAACCTTCCACTTCAAGGCATAAAGTTTCCTCGTGGAGGGAGCTCTGGAGTTGAGAGACCTGAGTCTATGAGCTGGGCCCCCTCAGAGGCCAAGCCCACAGTTTCAGCAGTTCTGTTTTGGGGTGAAATATCGAGCCCCCTGCTTGGGACAGATGGTCCCTCCTGACGGGGAGCTCCAGAGGAGGCCCGTCGAGAAGGGATATATATCTGGGAACATACTCTGCCCGGCTACCGCGAAGTAGTAGTTCCCTTGAAAGGGAACTAGTATAAATTGAATGTAGTTCTAATAAGAGATGAAGTTCGTATAAAACATCTTTTAAGTTTTTATCTTTTCTTTTAAAATAGTGTCCATTTGACAAATATATGGTTCATTTTGGCCTCAAAGTTTGTTTTAATTTTACATTTGAGATATCTAAAATAAATGTGTAAAAAATGTAACAAAGAAGAGTTCATTTTGGCCTCAAAACACGCTTTAATTTTACATTTGATATATCTGAAATTAAAAATAAACAAATAATAATGTAAATACTAGCTTCAGTTCTGTATAAAAAAAAACTTTTCTTTTAAAATATTGTCCTTTTCACACATATAGTTCATTTTGGCCTCAAAACATGCTTTTATTTTACATTTGAGATACTTTGAGATAATTTGAGAATACTATGAATTGAAAAGAGTTTTAGTAAGAAATGTTTGTATATGTTCTATGTGTTTTATTACATGCATAAACCAGTACCTGTTATTCCAAACTTCAGCAGGTTTCCGTGTCTCATGAGATCCACATTACAAAGAAAGTTTAGTGATCAACACAGCTGAACTTTGACCCCTGACAGCCCCCACGAGGACCTTCAGCGCTGTGTTTCTGAACATGTCGAGTGTTTTCTGCCCGTGAACACATCCTTCCTTTTCCACTGTTTACAATAACATCAACACATTTATTATACATTATTTCAGCATGTCATTATTTATTTTATTTATTCATTTTTTAATTTTTTAATTTATTCTTTTTTTTTAACACATTCAGAGATATTTGAATGTTTTAATTTTTTCTTTAATTTTTTTCATAATACTAGATGCAAAAAAACTGTATGGTTCTGCAAGGTCAACTGTTTATTATAAATATTGACAAATTGACTATGCAACTTTGATCAAGAATGATTTTAGAATACACTTTAATTTTGTCTGAAAAATTTGGCATTTCCACCATGTTGCTGACATCATAACCATATTTGCATAAATAATTGTCAATTTTGATCCTAATGTTTTGTAATGTTGATAGCTGCCAAAAAGATCTTCCTAAAATTCAGGAAATTATCAAATAATTGCTAACTATTACAGTTTGGAAGTTGACAAAAGTTTTAACACAGAAAATATCAGCGCTGTTTTCTTAAACATTAAAAACAAACAATGTTAGGACAAAATACTTTTATTTCATATAAAATACACAAAGTGTAATAATGATTCACCCATTATTCTAGTTTGTAAATGTTTCAATCTGATCTTGACCTAAAACACAAAAGATTGCCTTTATTTTATAGCATGAGGCAAATGCTCATAACTGACGGTATACAAGCTGTTTCTATGCAGTTTATTGAGCAAATGTTTATATGACAGTGACACACAACTTTGATCTTTTTGTGTAATTATTGTAAATTATATAATGTAATATTTACCCTTCACCAAGCCAATATCTTCCTGAGCTTTTGTGTCTCAGCGTGATAGGAATAACCCAATTTGTCACGCTTGGTTTAAGGCAAACAAGCATGTCATTGACTAATGAACTATCATATGCAGACTGCTTTAAACAAAGAGTGCACACATTCACGCCGAGCTTTACATGCATTCAGCTGGAAATTACAGTACAAGACAGATGTCAGCGTGTTTTCTGCTTCACAGAACACAGCTCATACGCTGGCTGGCCAGATTGAGATTCATGAGCATCATATCACATCGTCGTTTTTATCATTGCGTTTTTTTAATTAATTATTTCTTGCAGCAAAAGCGTTAAATTTTTTAAGGTCCTTGCACACTGCGACCACAATTTTTATATGCTTTTATCGTATTCATCATCGTCACGCACAGAAACCTGGCACACCGTGTCAAAATATTTGCTACGGATGCAAAAAATTCTGAAAATCTAGTCAAGTCAAGTCACCTTTGTTTATATAGTGCTATTAACAATACAAATTGTGTCAAAGCAACTGCACAATATCAAAATAGGAAAATAGTGTTGTCATCGTCCAGCTCAGTTCAGTTTAAATAATATCTGTGCAATCAAGTCGATGATATTGCTAGAATTGAGTGTCCCAACTAAGCAAGCCACAGGCAACACCGGCAAGGAACCAAACTACAATCGGTGACAGAACACATTGGGAGAAACCAGCAGTTCCCCTCTGGCCAGACCAACCAGTAGTTTGTTCCAACTGCACAAAATCAGATTTCAGATCCCACATTTTTTTATGACGGACGAGTTTCGGAGGCAGTGTGTAAACGTGATTGACTCAAAGCGATGTTGTATTTAGTTTTAACGTGCAAACATTTCAGACGAAATATCGGACTCTGTGCAAAACCTTTACTCTTCAAACTGAATGTCACAGTTAGATGTCTGTGGCATGAAGAGGAAGATCATTTTCTTTTAGAAAGCATTTGATTGGACGAAACACTTGTGAGTTCTAGATGATGTCATCTATAAAGCAGTCAATTTTTTCTGGAAGGTTTTCTGAAATTTTTATGCGTAGGCTTTGTACTAAAAGTTAACTTTAGAAGGAGCATATAGAAAAAAATAAAAATAAGATTAAGCTCAGATGAGCTTTATTTGTCACATGCACAATTATAAAGAGTATAACCAGCAGTGAAATGTGTTCTCTGCATTTAACCCATCCAAGCGCACACACACCTGAAGCAGTGGACACACACACACACACACACACACACACACACACACACACCTGGAGCAGTGGGCAGCCGACGCTGCGGCACCCGGGGAGCAGTTGGGGGTTCGGTGCCTTGCTCAAGGGTCTCACCTCAGTCGTGGACAATTCCTGCCGGAGCCGAGATTCGAACCCACAACCTAAGATTACAAGTCTAACGCTCTATCCACTAGGCCACGACTGCCCCTAAAACTCCTTTCTTCCTTCCTTCGAGCCAGAATGATCTCAAATGCTACAGATGACCTCAAAGCTACATATATGGACTAAACTATGCTCAATTCTTAAAGATCAGTCTAAAATGATGAAGAACTTCGTTTACGATAACAAAATAAAGGAGTGTCTATTTACACTCAGTGCAAATAGCCACCTTGTTGGCAGAGGCTATTTACACAAACTCCGGCCACCAGAGGGTCAACACTGCAAAAGACGCCATTAAACACCAGCTTTAGTGGCATACCTAGTAAAGTACGTAGCAGTCATTTTTTGACACGATTGACTCAAGTTCAAATCCGCCTTCTGCTGAACTCGTTCTTCTCTCTTTTCACATCACATTTCACATTGGAAAGGCATTTATTTTCATTACAAAAAGAAGGAATGATCGAAAAGTGGAAAATAACATGCCTCACAGGTTAGGGTTAGGTGTAGGGAGGGCTACACCAAAGCAGCATCCATTAAATAGTTTTAATAAAAATGATAATTTACACTCAATACATTATTATTCCATACTGTTTTATAATTTACTACGATACTGAGGTGTAGTGATCTCTATTTGCACTAAGTAGTATGAACAGCATGTAACTACTATTATTGCAAAGAAAATACTGTTTTAAAATTGTGTTTGCACTTAGTGTAAATAGACACTGCCTTAAAATAAACCTAAGCCACTGTTTCTAATATCCATATGGCAAGACACAACAGGGAAATTATTGTTTATTCATCTAAACATTTTGAGATTTATTAAGGGCTATTTTGCTTAGAAAACACAAACACTTGAATACACTTAAACACATTTACGTGTTTATTTTATTACACTTTATCTTCTTGCATCTGTTGTTATAGACTATAATACTTGTCTTTAAAGACCATTTTCTCTAAATGAGTTTTTTTCAGCAGCACTTAGACCCCACTCTGAAGATGTATACTGAGGGTGTTGTTCATGCCATTCATGCTTATGTATATAATATGTTATTCCTAAAAACATGGTGAAAAGCACGTTTTAATGGCTGTGCGTTTCTTTCTCCACTTCAGCAGCACTTACACCAAAGCTTACAGTTTTATTCATATCTATATTCTGAAGATTTGTATATCATTCCCACTGATTTACATAGCATTGTCTTCCTATAAACATTGTAAAATGATTTTGTTTTGGCTGTTGACAGGTTTCAGATGTATGGAAAGATAAAAAGAGATATGAAAAATGTAGTGTAATATTTCACTCACAGAAGACTCACAGAAAACAGCAACACAATCTGATGTTCAGGGGTCTGTTCTGGAAATGTATGCAAATGAGTGATTTTTAAATAATGCCTCGTTTGCATGTTTAAACATTTAAGAAAACCTGTAATATAAAATGTAATGTGTTAAAGTATGGTGATATACTGTACATTCATCTCATGAACAGCTAACGTGGCAATACATGTGTAAAAATTCATTTGTATAGCACACCTGCACACAGTTTAATTGTATTATTTCAATTGTATATTGTGCATTTAAAAAAAAAATAGTATATTGTTATTTACTTATTCTATTTGTATTATTTGTATTATGTGTCTTGTCTTGTCACTGTCAGTCTGTTTGTGTTGTGGACGCTTCTGTCACCAAAACACATTCATCGTATGTGTAACCTGGCGATAAAGATTAGTCAAAAATGTTACCCTCGTCACCTGTGTAAGAGTGAGACAGACATGTCAGCACGGCCGTGTTGCAGCATTTGCAAGAGTGGGGAAAAGAACATGTTTAGTGTTTGTTTCAGAGTCAGACCAGCGCTCCGGGCTTGCAGGTGAACGAACCCGCGCTCAGCGACTGACCCGGTCATGTTAACTGCGATGGGAGGGTTTCGTCTACTTCACTCCAGAGTGTTCAGCTCTTATCGCTGTAGTTATCTGACATCACAGGTGCAAAGACATGCAGACGTCCATCATGGAGCCGTCGCTGTGGCATGAGACCCCTGAGGGCGACTCCGCTGACGTCGCTCCGACACGGCCGTGTCTGATTGGCTGAGCAACGCTTGTCAATCCTAAAGCAGGTACTGCTGTTAGATGTCTAGAGGAAATACTCTGCCATGCTTCTCCACACCTGTCTGAACTATGGTGAGGCGTCCGGGCGAGTAACTACAAATAGACAGCATAAAGGAAATTGAAACAAACAAATTGATTCTTACCTCTGAGTTTTGAAACTGATGCTGAAGGCCCAAAAACACAGGCAGCTCTAACTTTACACTCACTTACAGTAAAGTCTGTACAAATACAGTGTTAATATGAAAGTATTTTACAGTTGGAGGATTTTCTGCTAGGACATTTCTTTACAGATTTTGTCTGACAGTATATTTCACAATGCACTGCAAAAACAACTGTTAGAAAATAATAGTATAAATAATAAATGAGTTGGTTTGAGTCACTCTAAAACATTCATTTCTGTTTGATAAAGTTATACAAATCCAGTTGAGAATGAAATAGGAAAATTTATATATATGCTTATAATTAATTAATTTGATATGTCTATCGGGGTTGCCAGGTTTTCACAACAAAACCCGTTAAATTGCTACTCAAAACTAGTCCAAAACTAGCCCAATCGCACTTTGAGGGGGTTCAAATACATGTTTTTTTGGTGGGGTTCCCCTGGTAAAATACATTTCAGTTACTAAATATCACATTATTGGGTTAGCTCCAATGCTTTGACATGAAAAACAACCCGCAGCAACAGTGTTAGCGTAGCCCAATTCCCCGGAAAACCACAGACTTGTCAACACTGGTGTCTATACAGTATATATAGTGTATATAAAATATACACACATAAGTATAAGTATTGTTAAATATAGTTAAGACTTACAAAAGCAGTTTTCTATTTGAACAAATGTAAAAATAGATTACATGTCCCACATTCAGTGTAGCTCATCACAATTTAGGAGCGTGGTCTACTATTCCTCCATCTATCATAACTCTTCATGAGGACGGTTTGAGGAACAGGATGCTGTGCTGTTTCAGCCGTGTTTGGTCAAATAACTGTAGCAAATACCATTTACAGGCCTGAGGGCAAGTGACACGCTAATGGTGAGAGTCTCGACCTTTGACCTCCAACAGCCTTTCATCAGGTTAGACCAACACACCCGCTGCTTTAATCAAAGACGCTCAGAGCTGCGTTTCCCAAGAGACCAGGACACAAAGAGCTGATATCAGCCATTGGCGGGTTTGAGTGATGTTTCATAACTCGGTGATGCTTAGGTTTCCATTGATTTTCATTTGTCATCAGCTATTAGCATATTAACAGAATATGGAACAGCAAACTTCTCTTCATTCGCTCATGTGACTTTAAAAAACCATTAAGATGAATTTGCAAAACTTGAAAATTAAATAAAAGAATATTTTACATAATGAACATTAAGTATATTTTAGGACTGTGTTTTGCATTGTGACATTAATTCAGTTTTATGAGAAAGTAACCCACATTTTCATTATGTGTCAGGATGCTCTCAATATTATACAATTCTCATTATTTTGATGTTTCTCATTAGATTCTAATTACTGTACAGAAATGACTTGACTGTAATACAATGCTTTTTAGTTATAATTAAAACCAGCAATCAAATGTAGTTAATGCAGTAACTTTCTTTCCTTCATTATTATTTCTATATAATTTGCATTAATGAGAATGCCAGTTATTTATTTTTGTAATAAGAATTGTGCTTAATTTTATATGAAAACAATGTTACGTTACAGGAAAAAAATGATTTTTTTTTTTATCCTAAAAACAGTAGTTTATTTTCTTTAGGGCGAAATATAATTTCTTTCTTTTTTTGAATTAGAATAATAAATGTTAGAGGGTATCAATACAGATGCAATATTGGCATATTATCTTTAGATGATTAACAGTCTGACTCTGTAATTTCAGCACTCTGCTCAATGAACTAGCTTCATGAAGTGTTTGTTTCACTTTATAAAAACATTTCAGGTTTTTTGACTGGGTGGTACTCGGCGCGTTTCCCCCGAAGTTCATCTTTTAATTAAGTTTGGAATGAGAAAGTGTGAAAAGTTAAACCTGGCTGCCTGAGAAATGCTAACAGAGCGACAGCAGAGTCTTTGTATGAGAGAGATTACTGGTTATTTGGAGAGGATAGACCGTATGTTACAGTATCCCTCAGACGCCAGACATGATGTTTCTGTGATCGGATCAGCTTTCCTGTGTTCAGTCTATATCATCTAAAGAGTTTAGGTACCTTAGGTAATTGTATTAGGCACCTATAGAAGGCCTGAAACATGAATGATCTTCTTTTACGGTCAGCTATTGTCAAGCAACAGTTTGAAGAGAATCTTGCAGAACAAGTCAGTAAAAGTGAGTTAAACAGTCAATATGTTCATAGCTAAATTCATGAGCTCAGATATTTGTCCTGTCAAGTTACACATTTTAGTATATAAGTAAATACTTGTATTGAAGGCTTACCCTGACTATATAGAATTAATCAAATTAACACTTGTTCAAAAACTTGCATTTACAGAGTCACAATGATGCTAAATAGACATGCATAGACTACTGAGCAACAGTTTGAGGTTGGTCAAAATGCTCACTTGTATCATGCATTCAGTTGATGAAAACACAGTAAAACATGGGGATGTTTAAAATAACTGCTGTCGGTGTGAATATATATTAAAATATTTATTCCTGGGATCAAAGCTGAATTTTCAGCATCAGACTTCAGTCACATGATTTTCAGAAATATTTCTAATATGCTGATTTGCTGATCAAGAAACACTTCTGATTATTATCAATGCTGAAAAAAATTACATTTTATGATACATTTTATTTTTATTTGATGAATAGAAATATATAATTCAAATAGATTTGAAATAGAAATATTTTGTAACATTTGAAATATTTTTTACTATTACTTTTAATCAATTTAATGCATCCTTGCTGAATATTATTTTTAAACAATTTTTAGTTTAAATAAATAATGTTGGAATTTAAATATCATTTTCATTTCTTTAATTTTTAGATTTATTAAATATAAAATGCTATATTTATTTCGCTTTATATATTATATTATATTATATTATGTGCAAAGATAAAATCAAAAACTAGATTATAACACTATCCATATTGATAATTAATAGTATAATATAATATCAATATTTAGATGTTTGCAACAATGTAAATATTTTTAATCAATTTAATGCAATATTGGTGAATAAAATAATAATAATAATATTAATAATGATAATTTCTTAAAAAAAACGTTAAATGGTACTTCATGTGATAAAATGTGATTGAATTGAATAAATTAAATGATAAATGCTAATAAAAACATGAACATTTTATACAATATTCAATCAAAATACACAAACAATATTTGAATCTAGAAGTTGATTCAGATTCGTTTTATGGTCATATAACGTAATTATTGACTTGGTAGCGTATCCAGCTAATACTTAAATAAAGGCCATATTGCACATAAAGAGAAGAAAAAGATGAGTACAGTTATCGGCTATTCCCATGAATAAAAAAGGTACATCTACTTCTAAAAAGTCCAGTTTTTCCCCTCCGTCTAATGAACGAGACCCTCATTATCTGAGACGAGATGTTAAACGGGCTAATTGATCTGTATAAATCATCAGTTGCTGATGTGTTTGGATGTTGGGTATCATCAGTCTGTGGAATGCCTGGGAAGGGTTAAAGTGTTGATGTCGGGACCCGAGGCGCTCACGGCTTGCCGATGACCCCTGTGCTTTCACACGGGCCTCTAGCGAGTCGTGCCCCGACGACGCTCCTAGCGACAGCCAGCTTTCCCATGAGCAGAAGAAGCACCATCAGTGACCTGAGAAAACTACTGAGAGCCCGATGTCTTGCTGTGAGTCTGCCGTCTCAATATCTCTTCACATGTTACTTCTTGAAGCTCACTTTAGGCAGTTATACTCGTATGTTGCTGAGGGTTTAGATTCAAAGATAGCTGATTCCTCGTGGATTTTGTAAAAGTTTTTGAACATGTAGTCTGAACTGTGAAGTGTTTTACCACCCCTGACATAAATAGTATCTTCAGACAGTTTGTCTTTTGGAGCGTTTTGCTGTATTTCACCACCAAATTGCCCTGCCAAGTTCAGTTCACCCGCTGTGGGTTCTTCTCTGAAGAATACATGACGGCTCTTAAATAAAGACTGCCTCTTTCTTTTTGTGTTGCTTACCATTTGCTGATTGCTGCTTAGGAAAAAGGCCCTTAATATATTATCATCAATGTTGAAATAGTCTGTGCTGCTCATATTTTTGTGGAAGCCAAGATATCATTTTATTTTCAGGATTCTTTGAGGAATATAAAGTTAAAAAAGCTATCAATTTGTTTAGATTTTCTTTTTATTATAAATGTTTTTATTGTCACTTTTTGGTCAATTTTTATATATCCTAGCTAAAAAAATTAAATATTGAAAAAATAATATTTATCATAAAAAATATAATAATTATTTTATATATATATATATATATATATATATATATATATATTATATATAATATATATAATTCTTTTTGGTCAATTTTATATACCCCTAGCTAAAAATGTAAATATGAAAAAAGGAATCATCATTATCATACAAAATATAATAATTATTATATATATATATAATATAGTATCATACAAACCCCAAACATTTGAATGGTATACTTTTGTGAAAAAATACATTGAACTTAATAAATAAATGAAACACATAATAAATTCCATATTCACAAACAAAAATTTGAGCATAGAAATAATATAAATAAATATACATATGTGTATTAATAAATAAAAAGTGTGTAGTATCATTTATTATATTTACTCAGAATTCACAAAAAAGTGAACATGTAAATACATATAAAATAATAAAGAAAAGTGCCTTATTTATATATGTGAACAACATAGATATGTTACTGTTGTTTAGATGAAATAGGTCATGTCCAGCAGCATTAGCTCAGCAGCGTCTCCGAATGCATAGGCTACATGTAAATGTTCAGGTTTAGCAGTCAGCACAGCACGAGACGTCAGTACGTTACATCTCATCTCCATCAGACGCAGCACGTGTGAAGTAATCGTGTTCAGCTCCAATATCACTGAGCAGTGTGAGGCCTACTCTCTGCACACATCGCTGTAGTTTACATAGCTTAGCGCAGATCTGTAAACTGTGTTGTGAGAGATCTGGACGATTATTTGCTCGCTTGTTATGAAACTCCGGTTGGAAGGACCGACCCTTCCGTCCATAAAGCTATAACGGGGAGATTACACGCAGAGAGCTTGTTGGGTTTTTCCCCCGTGAGCTGTTTGCTTTAGACACAATATGGAGCTATCATAACTTTAACAACCTGCTTTATGTGGGATTTTTAATTTCTCGTATCAGCTAGATCTACAGAACACACAGAGAATAAGAGCTGTATATTCTGAGACTAGTTTACACAATGCCCTTAGCCTTAATAGCATGTGAGAGAGACTCTGATTGTCTTTGCAAACGAACATTACAGATTTAATTAAATGCATACATTATACACAATCTAGAGTTTTAGACTAAAACTAAGCTGTATTTACTGACATTCTGGTGACCTGCTCTCTGCCAAGCAATCATTTTAGCAAAGCTCACCACTAATAAGACTTTTACAATATCAATTATGTGAAATTATATTTGATATTATTAAATGACAGTATTCCCATTTCTTGAACTTTGATTCTTAGAAAATGATACAAAATACACTACTGAATTTTTTTTTACGAATTGAGATTTCTTAATATTTTTAATAGTCTCTCATGTGCATCAAGGCTGCATTTATGTGATAAAAATACGGTAAAAAAATATGAAATATTATTGCAATTAAAAATAAATGTTTTCTATTATAATATGTTATAATGTAATTGATTCCTGTGATGCGAAGCTGAATTTTCAGCATCATTACTCCAGTCTTAAGATCTTCTACAATGATCCTTCAGATATCATTATAATACGCTAATAAGGGACTTCTTTCAAAAACAAAAAATCTGAATTATTTCAACACTTTTTACCATTACTGCAAATGCAATGCAAGTCACTTAAGCATTTATAAATTGCATAAATGTAAAAATACACATTTTTTACTGTTAATTTGTGTTTTAGATTATTTATTTTTATTATTAGAACAGTAATTTAACAATGAAATAAAAATAATTATTTAATTTTTTTCTTCATCTGGTTGAGACAAAAACTGTTTTCAAATCCTTGCCGGCACTGAATCTCTGTCCATGTTGGCTTCAGAAACCGCAGAAGTCATCTCTTTCACCGAGATCAAGCCCATTAGGATATCTTTTCTCCCCTTAATGGCATGTTGCACATGTCATGTGAAGCCTGTGGTGAGGGCAGAGTTGCTCTGAGGGCTAAAACATCAAGTGGAGGTTAAGGTTAGGCCGTGGGTTTTAAGGGCGGACTTTGATCAGTTTGACAAGGCAAGCATCACTATTGCCGTTGCTCATTCATTAAACCTAAAACTTATGCTGCATTGTTTTTCTAAACTATTTTGAATAAGCAGAACCATATTTACAGACCAGAAATGACTTGAGGATCTTGAGAATGGACCACCCTTAAAACCACCCAGAGCTTCCTAGAAACTACAGTGTTTTATTGCTGCATGAGTTTGCACAGATAACTCACCATTGTGCTTGAAATGACAATAACAGTAAAAACAACTGGCAAATGAATGTGTTTTTCGGCTCAGTTTGTCTGAACAGCTGCATATCATTAGCACTGAAACCTTCACCCTCCGTATTTTGTCCATGTAGCATGACTGAGCCTATAAAACAGAAATTGTCTTTGTCACTTTTCATGTGTGGTATTGCAAGTGAAGGCATTTCCACCCATCCTAGAGCTGCAGCATGTGATTTGGACGTAATGTTTTGTGGTTTCTTGGGATTTTCTTTTCAAGGCTATCATTAAACTCGGTCATGGAACCATCATTGCTTCTCCAGGCCAGTGAAAACGGTTCAAACGCTTCGGTGCTTCTTAAAGCCTGGATACACTACACGACTTTGCCAATATTTTTGGCCTGATTTAGTCCGGACACGTTTATCCTGGTTGCTTAAACCCAAAATTATGTCATTAATTACCCTAATGTCGTTCCAAACCAGTAAGACCTTTGTTCAACACAAATTAAGATCTTTTTGATGAAATCCGAGAGCTCTCTGCCCCCTCCATAGACAGCAAGAGTACTGGGATCAAGGCACAGAAACATAGTAAGGATGTTGTTAAAATGGTCCATCCATATGACAACAGTGCAGAGTTGCCAAGTCCACAGTTTTCCTGCAGAATCGGGCTGCTTTAACACTGTTGCCACGGTTTGATTTCCATGTGCACGGTTGAAGCGACCTCAATAATGTGACCTTTAGCCCCTAAATGGTGACATTTACCAGGGGAAACTCACCAAAAAAAACATGTATTTTACCCCCGGAATGCGATAGCAATTGGGCGGGTGGGCTTTGTTGTGAAAACCTGGCAACCCTGCATCAGCGGTTCAACCGTAATTTTCCGAAGCTACGATAACATTTTTTGTGTGCATGCAAAGAAAATAAAAATGATGACTTTTTTCAGCAATTTCTTCTCTTTGGGGACAGTCTATTAAATATGTTCATATTGTAAATGTAGCCTATTCCAGCCTTTAATGAATCTGAAGCAGCCTGGAATTGTTTGACTTCTTTTGTCTTTCTTACAGTACCACAGACCTCGCAAACAACAATGCTGGATGTGGTTTATTATGATTTGATTTCAAGGTTTTCAAAGTAATAACACTGTAAAAAAAATCGTAATTTAAATGGTAAAAGACTACAGAAATGCTAGGCCTACGTAAAAAAACGAATTAATACAATGGGAAATTCATGTAACTTAACAGTAAAATACTGTTAGATTGAGTTTTTGAAAGTAAAAAATAAGAAGTTGTCATAATTTACAATTATTTTTTGAATAGGTCTGTATATCAGGGCTTTATTTTGCTTGTTGTACTCGTGTTGTTAAATTAATGTTTATTGCATTACTTTTAGGGTCATGCGTGTTACCATAATGATGTTTTTATTGTGACTCTCTGTTTACCTCATAAGATCATTTTGGTGCATCATGTGTTTTTATTCACCTCCTGTGTTTTATAATGTCACTGTTTTATAAAGATATGAACAGATTGTCTACTTTGGTTATGTTCAAATTATAACTGTTATTTTTCTTTAGGTTAAATAAAACCAAAAATGTTGCTACTTTTGCTTTATCTGCTTTCCTTTACTTAGTTTATTCTTTTAAAGATGCATTTCTTCATTTACATTGATAAATCAGGTTATGTATATTGTTTGGGAGGTTTCACACTGAATATGTTGCAAAAGCGTGGCCTCTCAAATGTGATTCAAAGGTGCAAGAGTTTGACCGTATGAGGCAACATCATGTGGGTGCTGTGGCTTTATGTAGTAGACTCAGACTTTATTGTTGAGAAAGCCCAGATCTGTCTTACATCCGTCCTTTCCTCCTCTTAAACACTTGTGTAAAAGCGGTTTAATGTGTCCGCTGGCAGAGGCCTGGTGTGACCAGTGCACCGCCCGTCTGGATGCCCGTCTGATATTCTCACATGTGGTCAGCGTGATTAATGAAAGTGGCTCTATTTTGTTCGCAACATGACTGTTACCTCCAGTAAAAGGAAATGTCACAGTAACCTTTGATTTGGTGATGTTCCCACAATAACTCACTTTGCATGCAATATCTTTTACATTTCCTCACGACATTAACACTGAGCATTTTTACAATGTGTTGTTATGTTGAGATATCACATCTCAGTGCTGCATCGCTGGGTTTTCTCTTTTGAAAGCAAATTAAATCTTAGTTTGCACCTTGATTATCAGTTTTACTCACTGTCAAGGTTCAATTATTACTGTAGGATCCTATCTAGACCACTGAGAATTAACTTTATAAGGGATATTATTCAAGTCATTCATTTCATTAATAACTGAAATAAAATAAAATCCAAAAACTTTAACCTATTTTATCTCATTTTCGTTTAATCTAACTTGAAGTAAAAAAAAGAAAAAGAAAATGTAAAAAAAAAAAAAAAAAAAAAAAACGCACAACTAAATTACTAAAACTTTCAATGAAATGAAAACACAATATAAAAAATAAAGCCTAAATTTATATTTGAAAATTGCCACGGACTGATTTTTCCAGGGGGCAAAAATTTAGACATTAGTCATTGAGTTAGATGTATACTGTTTTAGATTTTTAGATTTCAGATTTCTTGATTGCTATCTAAACAAGTCATTTAAAACGGTTTCTATCTCAGGCCACTGACGAACATCTCCCTCACTAACTAATGTATTGAGGTGTCAGACATAAGATAAGATAAACTTTATTGTCCCGAAGGAAATTTGTGTTGGACACATACAATACGTTATCTGCTGTTCTACACAAATAACATACTACATACATATGACACAGCGACCCCTCTCTGCCCTCCCCACAATATACAGTGAACAACTAAACTACACCCTACCTTTTGTGCAACACCCCTTTAATCATCATGTCTATATATATTTGCACACCAGATGGGGAAAATACATATTTATATATAATTTATATATATACACACACATACACATGTATACATGTATATATAATGTACATATACATTATATTTGTTGACCTCTAGCTAATTTGTCATTCAATGCTTTAATGGACAGTGGGACAAAGGAGTTCTTAAAACGGTTAAGCCTGCACTTAGGAACTCTGAAGCGTCTGCCCGAGGGAAGAAGTTGGTACTCAGAGTGAAGGACATGAGTGGGATCTGAAATAATTTTTTGAGCCTGTCTAGTAACTGTTTCTTCAAAAAAGAGCCTGAGGTGTGGGATGCTGCTTAACTCACATAATTTTCATGGCTCTCTGTGTTAGCCGTGTAATCTGGGCTTTCAAGTGTACACTAAGATTGCCAAACCAGGCTGAGATGCCGTATCGAAAAATGCTCTCGATTACAGCATGATAAAAGAGAAGCAACACTTTTTGGTTAACACCAAATACCCTCAACCTACGAAGAAAATACAATCGCTGTAGGACCCTAATGCAGACATTTTCAACCTGAACACTCCATGTCAGTTTATTATCAATGTGAATGCCCAGATATCTGCAAGAGTCCACCTGGACTATATTCTGACCATTAATGACCACTGGTAAGTGGTCACCAATGGATTTGGGGTCAAACATCATCTCCACTGTTTTTTTTGTGTTAATGCTAAGAAAATGTTTATCACACCACTGGACAAAGTTCTGAACCTCATGTTTGTAAGTAGTAACATCTGATGTTCCAGATATGAGACCTAAAATAGCTGTATCGTCAGAGAACTTAATCATGTAATTGTTAACAGTATTACATGTACATTCATTAGTATATAATGTGAACAGGACTGGAGAACTGACACACCCCTGTGGGGCGCCAGTGTTGATAATCGTAGATTCAGACAACGTCCTATTCACCCTAACCTGCTGGCTACGATTGGTCAGAAATGAGTGGAACCACTTAATAATAAAAGGGATTGACATTCATCTGCTGCATAGTTTTCAAAAGAATATGAGGCTGCAAGGTGTTAAAGGCCGACTAAAATCTACAAACAACAGTTTAGCATATGCCCTAGGATTCTCAAGATGTTTACTACAACTAGGTGCACTAAAACTGTTGATGCATCATCAGTGCCTCGTGACGTTTATATGCAAACTGATAGGGATCCTAACCGTGGACATACTTCCATTTTAATTGGCTCACAATTGAGCTTTTCCATACACTTCATCACTAACAGAAGTTAAAGCAATGTTCCCCATGTTGAAGGTTTCAGCCTCAGGAATGATGTCATTCCAGCTTTAGCCTAATGAATGTGTAATGTCTGGCTCTGGGTTGAGTTTCAGAGCCAGCCTCACGTCCACACTAAGCCTGTCTGCATTTTAAAAACAATAAGCCAATTAACAAGTAGAACAAAGAGCAAGTGGCAGGCTGAAAAGCCTTGAAATTATGTACTTTGTGACGACAAGAATTTTGTGGACAATATTCTGGACTTAACCCCTCTCTATAGCTCTCACATGTGCTTTTCTTCCTTTCCCACAGGTGTCATTTTGTAGTACATTAAAAATGCCAAATCCACAAAGTACCACAATGGAAAATGTTAACATTTTAATGGCAGGAGAAGAGTCTTGTAAGTCTGGCAAGGTCAAGGCCCCCGTTTACAAAACAGCGTTTTATAATGAAAATGATCCTTGTCTCACTGGTGTATCCTCTGTGTGTCAGAAACGTCTAGGTTACGTACGTAACCCCCGTTCCCTGATGGATGGGAACGGAGAACGTATTGTCGTGATGACATAGGGGATTTTATTTGGAAGCCCCGATCATCTCTGGACTTAAGAGAAAACGCCAATGAGATTGGCTAGTGGATTTTGCATACCTGAGCCACTCCCCGTGCCTACGGGTATGAAAGGGCGACAGGTGCGTCCAATGATTAGGTTTTAGGCTGAGGAGCCGAGATGAGTCCCCTGGCAACCAGCGATGGTTCAAGATTGTGGCATGGGGACATAATGTCTCCGCTCCCATCAGGGAACGGGGGTTACGTACGTAACCCTAGACGTTCCCTATCTGTCGGTCACTACGAGTTATGTCGTGACGACATAGGGGTCCTATGGAAAGCGCCACAAGCTGAACCCCCGTCACAACCCTTGTGGCATGCAGATGTTGACAAGCGAGAGCATGACAGACAAATGCCATGAAAGAGGTTTGCAACCTTCCTCTACCTCCCCAGCGCAAATTCGCTAACCTTGGTGCCCACCGGGACCACTGAGTACATCGCTGCTGGAGATAGCCAAGCCGCTGTTTCCTGTTTCCCACGGAATAGGAAGGGATTTCGACCTTCAGTGAAAGACAGCTTCAGGTCTTTCCTGTTTGTTGTTACAGCTTGCCGTAACGGCAGGGAAGCCGAGCTTTCCTGAGAAGGGCGCTACGGAGACCACTCCCTGCCCGAAGGGAGGTAACATGTGGACACACTGATATGGACTGGCCCAGATCCTACCTAGGAGTAGGGAGGAGAGCTGCCAGCAGAACCTGACAGAAGCTCTGTCCCAGGGAAGACACGGTGTTTACCGTGAGGGAAACCTTAACCATGGAAGAATACACATATGGGATTAACCCGAAGGGGATCAGGCAATGCGGACACTAGCCCAGTACAGGGGCTGACCGAGACCCGGGCGAGCTAACACCAGTACTAGGCCTGGCATCAGACTGCCTCCGCCCAGTCTGAACTGCCGGGGGTGCTTGGAGGATTCCACCAGGGTTCACCGTCCGGGGAACTGAACTGGGGGAGAAAAAGAGGCGCTCGTATCCTCGGGTGAGGGGGAATGGCGCAGCAAGCGTGACACTGGCCAGTTCTTCCCCCCGATTACTTACCCAACACACGGGAAGAAACTGGCTCAACGCGGAGATTGTAGAATCTTGCGAAGGTGTTCGGTGTCGCCCAGCCCGCAGCTCTGCAGATCTCTGCCAAAGAGGCGCCAACGCATGGGAGGAGGCAACACTCCTGGTGGAGTGAGCCCTCACCCTCAGGGGGCACGGCTCGCCTTGCGACTCGTACACCAAGGCGACGGCCTCCACTATCCAGTGGGCCAACCTCTGTTTGGAGACAGCCTTCCCTTTCTGCTGCCCTCCGTGGCAGACAAAGAGATGCTCAGAGCTTCTGACGAGTGCGGTCCACATATATGCGCAATTCTCTTATGGGACACAGCAACGCTAAGACTGGATCTGCCTCCTCCGAGGGCAGTGCTTGCAGGTTCACCACCTGATCGCGGAAGGGTGTGGTGGGAACCTTAGGCACGTATCCAGGCCGGGGTCTCAAGACAACGTGAGAGTAGATCGGCCCGAACACAAGGCACTCTTCGCTTACCCGAAAACTCCTGGAGGTCCCCGACCCGTTTGATGGAAGTGGAGCGCGGTCAGGAGCGCTGTCTTAAGAGACAGGAACTTCAGCTCGACTGAGTCCAGCGGCTCAAAGGGGCCCCTCTGAAGTCCAGCCAGGACGATAGAGAGGTCCCAAGAGGGCACAAGGGGTGACCTGGAGGGATTCATCCTCCTGGCCCCCTTCATGAACCTCACGATGAGATCATGCTTTCCCCAGGGACCGGCCGTCCACTGCATTGTGGTTGAGCCGCGATAGCGGCTACATACACTTTCAAGGTGGAGGGTGACAAGCCTACGCTCCAATTTCTTGCAGGAAAGAAAGCACTACTCCAATCGTGCATCTTCGGGGGTCTTCTCGGCGAGAAGAACACCAGTTCGCGAACAGACTCCATTTCAGTGCGTAGGTTTGCCTTGTTTGGAGGAGCTCTAGCCAGAATGATGGTCTCTACCACTGCGGTGGTAGACCACTCAAGTCTGCTACGTCCCATCCAGGAGCCACACATGGAGGTTCCATAGATTCTGGACGCGGGTGTCATATGGTGGCCGAGCCCCCTGAGAGAGGAGGTCCTTCCTCAGAGGAATGCGCCAGGGAGGTGCTGTCACGAGGGAAATGAGTTCGGGAAACCAGGTCCCGGGTGGGCCAATGGGGCGCAACCAGCAGGACCTGCTCCTCGTCCTCCCTGAGCTTGCACAGTGTCTGTGCGAGTAGGTTCACTGGGGGAAACGCAAATACGGCGTAAGGCCCGAGGCCAGCTGTGTGCCAGTGCGTCTGTGCCGCGGGGGCCCCTCGTCAGGGAAAATACAGCTGGCAGTGGGAGACTCGGGGGGAAGCAAAACAGGTCTCACCTGAGCTTCCCTGAATCGACTCCAGATCAGCCTAGGATCTTCTCTGGATGGAGTCGCCACTCTCCGGGAATGTGAGCTGTTGTGAGAGCGCGTCGGCCGCACGATTGAGCTTCCCCGGGATGTGACAGCGTGCGTGACTTGAACTTGCGTGTGACTCAGAGGGAGGATGGCCGGGCGAGCTGTGACATGCGGTTGTGATCGTATACGGGTGTGAAATTGCCTCTTTCTTTGAGAAACTTCCCCAAAGTGGGAACAGAAACAAAATGAAACGGAAGATTCCCTCCTCCCGGGCCCTCCCACAGGGGGAAGGGAGGCGGCGCGGTTCTCGCCATCTCCTGAGAAAGAGGCAAATTCCAACATCCTCCGGGTTGCCCCGCCAGGTCAGGGGCCGCCTTCGTCGACCTTCCTGGACGACCTTGGGGCCTGGCCTGGGATGCGGGGTGCGCCACTCTCCTGCGAGAGGGCTCGACGCGCCGGCCTAGGTGTCGATTCGGCCTGGGGCGGAGCAGCTCTGAAGGACACAGGAGGGCGCCCACGGCAACGGGCAGACTGAGGCCTGGCCCTGGGGCAGCGGTGGATGGTGCATCACGCCGGGGCAGGATGTGCTGGATCGCCTCGGTCTGCTGCTGTACCACCGAGAACTGCTGGGCAAAGCCCTCGACGTTGTCCGCCGAACAGCCCTGCCTGGGAGATGGGGCATCGAGAAAGCGTGCCTTGTCCGACGTCCTTCATCTCTGCCAGGTTTGAGCCAGAGATGGCACTACTGGGACCACCATGGTGGACATCGCTTCCCGGGGGACCTGTGACTGTGGCGCTGTGACTTTCGTCGCTTGTAGAGCGAAGTCAGTCGCCGAGCGCAGCTCCTGCGTACCCCCTGGCCACTCCGCCGTTGAGGGTAGTGAGGATGGAGGAGGCAAGATGAGCGGCTTCTGGCTGTGAAATGGGCCATCCCAACTTCGTCAACACCTCATACACCTCCGGAAAGAACAGGAACCGGGCAAGCAGGGCGCGGTTTGTGAGCCGCCAACACCCGAGGGGGGCAGCCCCACCGCACCTTCATCCTCAGAGGACGTGAACCCATCTCCCGATGCTGCGATCGACATCCTATCTACAGACGGCGCACCGAATGAAATGCTGGGCGCCCCATGGGACCAACCAGCGAAATCACCCGGGAACCGGACGGGATGTTCACTGCGTGAGGAGTAAGAGGTCCGTGGGGACCGACCCGGCGGAGAGGCTCTTACTGTCACCCTCAGATCTCCCAGAGCGCCAGCCGGCGATCCTCTGCTTGCAGAGAGACCAGCACGGTTGGCGGGAGAGGGTGCCAATCCTTTCATAAAGGAAAGGCCGAGATCGCAACGAAATCATGCTCACAACAGGCGCGTGAGTCATCCACGAAAAGCATCTTCAGCGTGTTGGAAGCTCAGACACTGAAGACAACGATCATGTCCGTCATCCACAGACAGGAAACGACTGCAACCAGAAGGACACGGACGAAACGGCATCTTGAAAAAGACGCGATCGTCCGTGATTTACTCTTTTAGATTTGGCTCTCTTAGTTGAAGTGCCCAGGGGATTTGCTGATGAGAGGGACTCGCTGATCGCACCGTTACGCCAACCAGGAACAAAACAAAGATGAAAGGCTTTGTGGAGATCAGCACCTCTTCTCATCCACTCGGCTCCGAAGCAAAAATCTAATCAGTGGATGCACCTGTCGCCCTTTTTATACCCGTAGGCACGGGGAGTGGCTTAGGTATACAAATTCCACTAGCCATTTCATGCCGTTTCTCTTAAGTCAGAGATGATCGGAGCTTCCAAGTAAATCCCCTATGTCGTCACGACATAACTTGTAGTGACCGACAGATAGGGAAACGATCTCCATCTACACTACACAACTGAAAACGCATGTCACATGACCATTCATGCAGGTACAACCATAGATAGATAGATTCCCCATTATTTAGATGATGGACGTGTCTGCGTGCTTGGAGCGCTTGAATGGGGATTCTACCTTAACATATCTATGGGTACAAAAATGAGCATGCTGTTATTGTATACACGGTCGTCAAGGATACACTGAAACACAAGCCAAGTTTTCAAACTAAAACGGGTTATGTTTTCGACCTCGGAAACAACCGAAGTAGTGTAAACGATAGGTGTAACCATAGCAAAAGTTATGCGTTTTTAAAACGAAAACGCACTAGTGTAAAACGGGGCCTCAAAGTTATGAACAAAAATTATTCCAGTAATGTTAACAGAATGTTTGTTCAGAATGTTCAAAAGAAAGTTTCTTTAATGTTTGTGTAACCAAGAATAATAAAAAAAACATTTTAAAAACTGACGTTTAGTATTTTCAGAGAACATTCAGAAATAACGTTACCAAAGCATTTATAAAAACAAATATTTGTAAACATTTATAAAAAACTAAACAGAAAACGACTGTAATATTGTGAAATATTACAATTCAAAATAACTGTTTTTCTCTTTGGATATATTTTTAAATGTAATTTATTTCTGTGATCAAAGCTGAATTTTCAGCATTATTTCTCCAGTCTTCAGTGTCACACGATCCTTCAGAATCATTCTAATATGCTGATTTACTGCTCAAGAAACATTTCTGATTATTATCAATGTTGAAAACAGTTGTGCTGCTTCATATTTGTGTGGAAACTGTTACTTTTATCAGGATTTGCTCAAAAGAACAACTTTTACTTAAAATAGAAATCTTTTGTAAGTTTGTAAATTAAGCTTATGGCAGGTCAGATGTTGATCACATCTACCTGTAGGAGTACGACACCTATCGTGGTGTTTCTATATAAGCTCTATTCAGTATTATTCAGCAGCAAATTACCCCTCCTCCTTCCCCAACTCCTCCTCCTTCGGAGCCTGTTTCTGACCTCATTCTCTGAGTTGAACACAAGCTCCTCTGATAGACATGATCCTAGTTTATAAAATTAGCTTGCATCACGGCATTGTCTGCATATGTCCGTTTGATTTAACCAGTCTTACTTAGGAACGCCGAGGTCAGGGTGAGAAGCACATCTATCCCAGCATGCTCGGGAACTCTTGTACATCTAATTCAGATGTGCGGCTCTGATTTCAGGCGGAGGATTACGTCTGTCCTGCCCGGATGAACCACACCTCACTCTCTCATAACATTTAAACACTTTCCCGGCTGGACCCACAGCATCCCACAATCCCATTGTCTGTTCTTGCTCTGTTAGGAGCACAATTATATTTAGCGCATAACCCAAAGACTTGTGGGATAGACGGTTGATCGTGTTTGCCAGTATTGGAAATATTCCCTGTAGGTTTTGCGTGTTTGTGTAAATCCAATTAAAAACAGTCATACATCTTGACCGCCAGCTTCTCTCACAGCTGCTTATTATTTGTCATGAAAGAAATTAAGTCTGAATTTAGCAGGCCTGAACTTTCTTTTAAGCGGTCGTGGAGTCACTTAATGGTTTTGAATGTGTATTTGTCGTATAGTTGTAGGAATAGTTCACCCAAAAATGAGGCTATCCAAGATGAGTTTGTTTCTTCATCAGAACAGTTTTGGTGTAATTTACCATTGCATCACTTGCTCAGAAATGGATGCTCTGCAGTGAATGGGTGCCGTCAGAATGAGAGTCCAAACAGCTGATAAAAATATCTCAATAATCCACACCACTCCAGTCCATCAGTGAATGTCTTTAGAAGCCAAAACTTGTTTGTAAGAAACAAATCCACTGTAAAGGCGTTATCAAATCATCACTTTTGGCCAAAATATGAGTCTATAATCCATAATAAAATTTCTTCCATTGAAAAAGTTAATCTCCTGTTGTCTCCCACATCAAAATCCACCCACATATATTCATTTAGAGCTGTTTTGGCTTGTAAAAGAAAGGTGCTTGATCTGTACAGATTTCTCTCCTGATTCAGACCAGACTATTTTTTTTTTACTGGAAGAAGCAATATTATGGATAGAGAACTCATATTTTTGGAGTTAAAAATGTTGATTACTGTGCTATTTTGGACTCTCATTCTGACGGCACCCATTCACTGCAGAGGATCCGTTGGTGAGCGAGTGATGTGATGCTATTTAAATGTTCCAATGAAGAAACATCTACACTACACTAACTCATCACAACATCTAAACTCATCTACATCTTGAATAACTGATGGTGAGAACATTTGCAGCTAATTAAATTTTTGGGGTGAACTATTCCTTTAAGTATTCTTTCAAAGTAGGAAGTGAACTTTTTCGTTGGCGTTTGAACAGAGATTGATGAAAAGCACGAGGGTGGGCCGCTTCAGAGGCACCAGCAGCTGTGGGGCGACACCAGAGGGTCTCCGTGTCCCACCCCCTAAAAGAAGAAAAGCGAGGGGCTGGATGAACCGATTCATGGTTAATCAGAGAGGCATTCAGCGCCTGGATCAAGCAGACGTCTGCCAGAGTCTGGGTCTGAATGGTCCCGCACACGCCCAGATATAATGAGTTTGCTCTTTCATAGCTCAGGAGATTTCATGAATATTCATTTCAGTTTCTGCTAATTCCTAAAGGTAAATATAGATAGATAGTTTTCATATAGTCAAGAGTATATACAATGAAGCTCATATCACCTGAATTTGTAGAATCAGTAGAAAATGATGAGAAATATAAAGTTCATTTCGTGATCTCTGACCATGTAAGACGACTGGGGTCTTATTCCCAGGGGAGGAATCAGAACACTGTTATTCTAGTCATACTTTATTATTATTGATATGTTGAGCTTTTATTTGTATATTTTCAGTTCATTTTAATGTTAGATTAAGTTTCAGTAATCATGGGCTTTCTTCATTTGTATTATTTTTTATATTTATATGTAGCTTCAGTTTATTTTAATTTAACTTTTAGCTTTATTTTAATGTTAGTTTAAGTTTTAGTCATTCTCGTGTGCTTTTGTAATTTTTTTATATTTCTATTATTAGCTTTAATTTGGTTTTATTTTAGTTTTAGCCATTTTAATTTAATGATAATAAAGGGGTCTTACGAGAAACATCTGAGAAGTGTTATATTAGTATTAATATTATTAGAGTTATTATTTTGAACTATATAGCTTGTATTTGATATTTGCAGTTTTTATTTTAATGTTATAGTTTTAGTTATTGTGTGCTTTATTCATTTTTGTCATGTTTATTTTGCGATATTTATATTTAGCCATATTTTGTTTTGTATTTCACTTTGAGTTTTACTAGTAGTTTTAATTTGGTATTATTGATATGCTTTTTGTGTTCATTAATGTTTTGAATTTTTTGTATTTGTATATTTTCTGTACAGCTTTATTTTATTTCAGTTTTAGTTTTAGTAACTTTAGGACTTTAACTTAAACTTGTTTTTATTCCAGTTTTTGCAACTTTTCAAATTTTCCCTTTTTCAAAAGCGTTTCATCTAATTTTTAGACTTTATTTTACGTCAGCTTTATTTCAATTAACAAAAAAAAAAGGTAAAGCAGGCTTTTAATAGTTTTGGTTTTAGTTAACAATAGCAACGCTCTCATGTGAGACGCAGGAGTCTCAGGCAATCGGCTCAAAACCATCAAAGCACTTTTTTGTTTAATAATGAATTAGTCATTTGCAGAATATCAAATCTGTATAATCATAAGCGGAGGATGTCATGTCTTCGAGTTCAGCCTCTAATGATTTTTCTGGAGTGCTGGCCGTTGATGAATGTGCATCTTTTGATGTGCGCTGTGCTCTGCCACTCGTACATCATTGTGCATCAGTCTACAGCTTCACAGTGAGCATCTTTGGCCGTCCAGTGCGACTCGGTGAGGACAGAAATGATACACACACGTTCAGCTAAAGAACACACAAGCCTTGACTAAACACAGCGATGAAAAGCATCAGACACCTGACGCCGCTGCGCTCTCGCTGCTTTTAGCTCTCACAGGCAGATAGAGACGGGTCCAAAGGGTCAAGAGCAACATTAGACCCTCAGTTTACACGTTTATAGCCACGGAAGATTGGGAGAGTTCATGCACTTGATTAGTGCTTTCGGCAGCGTGATTTGACAGCGTGATGTGGGCCGGCTAAACTGTGAAAGAGAAGATGCTCTGAGATGTTTATGTTCTCATGATGCAATCTAATGGAGCGACTGGATACTTTCAGGTTTAAGATTTTAGCTTTAAATTCATTGTGTTCAAGTAAAAGTATATGTTTTCGATGAGATATTTTTCACCTTTTATTTTATTTAGTTTATTTTTCTTGTGCAATTCTCAGGAGAAATACAAGTGAGACAAATGAGAAATGTTTGAGATCATAATGAGACCTCTTTGTAAATCTGAACAGTCTTTGATGCAATCTAATGGAGTGATTATATGCTTTTAGCTTCAAGATTTAATTTTTATGTTTTAGTAATTTTTTGTGTGCTTTTGTTATTTTTACAAATATTTCTATTTAGCTTTATTTTTTATGTCTGGTTAAGTTTTAGTCATTTTAATTACTAATAAGTTAGATTTTTGTGAATATTTTAATGTTTATTGTGAATATTTTTATAATTATTAGTTTGTATTTAATTTTTCAGTTTTAACTGTAATGTTAGTTTACATTTTATAGTATTATGTTATGTGCTTTTGTTATGCTTATAAAAAATAATTCACTTCAGTTTATTTTATTTAATAAAGTTTGTTTTGGTCATTTTAATACTTAAACTTGTTTTATTTTAGTTTCATCACCATACAAACGTTTGCTACTTAAAATAATATAATCCTTAACTGAAATAAAAGTAAACTTATTTTATAATTTTAAACTTCTTTTTTTATTTTAAACTTATTTAAAAAATACACAATTAAATTACTAGAACTTTAACTAAAACTAAAAAGAAAATAGAGAAGTAAAATAATAATAACAAAAATTAATAAAAGCTATTATGTGAAAATACCACGGATGGATAGCAGCTCATGTCATTTACCGGAAGAATGTGATGATAAATGTTTGACTTCATATTGAACACACACTGAGACATTATTGAGATGGTTTCTGAAACTCGCACACAGTTGACCAGGTAAGACAAGGTAAATGGAGTCAAATCTGTTCATCAGTATTATTAGCTGAGAGTAAACTAGAGGCCGCGGCAGCTGCTGTGAGTCATTAGACGTCAGATGAAGCTCATTTGTTCAGATGTGATGATGGCAGATCTTTGTCCTTCTCTCCTTCTCGCCTGAATCACAATAAGTGGGTCACTGTGTGAATAAACTGCAGCCTGAGGCACGACATCACGCCACAATAACACACCTGCCAACGACACACACAATCAATGTGCAAAATATCTGCAAACACAAGAAACATGCACCAACAGCCTGCCTCTATCTACACATATCACACACACACACACACACACACACACACACACACACACACACACAACACACCCACACACACACACACACACACACACGCGCACACACACCACACGCACACACACACACACACCACACACACACACACACACAACATACACACACACACACAACACCACACACACCACACACACACGCACGCACCACACACCACACACACACACACACACACACACACACACACACACACACACACTCAGACACACACACGCACGCACACACACACGCACGCGCA
>QVTF01005021.1:0-29630 GCA_003573665.1 Oxygymnocypris stewartii | reverse complement strand
CATATTTTCTGACTAGTCTTTGGGGTAACATTAAATGTGAGTTACATCAGTCTGTATGCAAAATGTGTTTGTTTATAACTGGTTACATATTTATACTGGCAGATGAATACAGAGACTGTGTATGTTTGGTGACCTAACCCAGTGTGACAGTAAATGTCCATGTTGCCTTTTCTGTGTGTTTATATATGCCACACACAAAATGTTCAATCGCCTATTTGTGTCTCTTTTTCTAACACAGCCAGAGAACCTGTTGTACTACAGTATGGATGAAGACTCCAAAATCATGATCAGTGATTTTGGCCTGTCAAAGATTGAGGGTTCAGGTAGTGTGATGAGCACAGCATGTGGCACCCTGGATATGTAGGTAAGACACACCTCCTTATGCAAAAGTATGGTATATATCTGGATGAAACAGCCTTTAAGATTTGAACACTATTGAACTAAATTGAAGAGGGTAATATACATGAATCAACTAAGAAAATCAGTGAAGTGTCTTGTCTTATGTAGTTCAAATCCAGGGGTAAACTCAATCTAACATCAGTCTTTTCTTATTTTATAACAGTCTTCAGGTTTACCTGTGAGCCCTCATCTCTTTTCCTCATCTCTTGGAAGTTTTCATGTGTAGCTTTAGAAATGACTGGTTAAAACTGGTTTCCTTGGGCACTCAATTCTAAAGAATATGCTGTATGTGTGTCAGGGAAAATTAGATGTAATAATAATAATAATAATTTGTTACATTTATATAGCGCTTTTCTGGGCACTTTAAAGCGCTTTACATAGTAAGGGGATATATCCTCATCCACCACCAGTGTGCAGCATCCACCTGGATGATGCGACGGCAGCCATAGTGCGCCAGAACCCGCACCACACACCAGCTTACTGGTGGAGAGGAGACAGTGATGAAGCCAATCAGTGCATGGGGATGATTAGGAGGCCTTGATGGTCAGAGGCCAGGGGGCAAATTTGGCCAGGATTTGGCCCTACTCTTTTTTGAAAGACATCCTGGGATTTTTTATGACCACAGAGAGTCAGGATCTCGGTTTAACTTCTCATCCAAAGGACGGTGCTTTTCCCCATCACTATACTGGAGCGTTAGGACCCACACAGACCACAGGGTGAGCACCCCCTGCTGGTCTCACTAACACCTCTTCCAGATGTGTATTATTTATAAAAATAATATAATAATAATGAATAATTATTAAGCTCAGATGAGATTTATTTGTCACATACACAATTATACAGAGTATAACCAGCATTGAAATGTGTTCTCTGCATTTAACCCATCCAAGTGCACACACCTAGAGCACTGGGCAGCCGACACTGCGGCGCCCGGGGAGCAGTTGGGGGTTCGGTGCTTTGCTCAAGGGTCTCACCTCAGTCGTGGACAATTCCTGCCGGAGCTGTGATTCGAATCCACAAACTTGGGTTACAAATCCGACGCTACATCCATTAGAGCCACGACTGCCCCCCTATTTATATAGAAAAAGAGAGAAAAACTGAAACTTGAGTATCTTTGCCACTTACACATGAATGAAAGCAGAAGAACAAGCAACAACATATAAAAAATAACCTTATCTACTCCCATTTGTTACACAACATTAGCATTTACACTTTATAATAAAGTGTCCTTTATTAACATCAGTTAATGAAAATACAGGTGTTCATTGTTTATTAATTTTAGTTCATAGTGCATTAATGAATGATTGATACACTTATATAGCGCTTTATTGTGTATTGCTGTACACCCAAAGCGCTTTACAATTATGTGGGGGGGTCTCTCCTCAACTACCACCAGTGTGCAGCATCCACTTGGATGATACGACGTTTGCCACAGGACAACGGCGCCAGTGCACTCACCACACACTAGCTACAGGTGGAGAGGAGAGAGAGTCATAGAGCCAATCAGTGGATGGGGATTATTAGGAGGCCATGATTGACAAGGGCCAGTGGTGGGAATTTGGCCAGGACACCAGGGTTACACCCCTACTCTTTACGAGAAGTGCCATGGTATTTTTAATGACCACAGAGAGTCAGGATCTCAGTTTAACGTCTCATCCGAAAGACAGGACATTAACTAATGTTAACAAACACTACTTGTGATTTGAATAATCCATTAGTAAATGCTGAAATTAACATTAACTAAGATTAATAAATGCTGTGGAAGTATTGTTCCTTCTTAGTTCATATTTACTAATGTTGTTAACTAATGTTAACTAATGAACCTTATTGTAAAGTGTTGCCAAATTAACATAGTTGTAATGACAGGGATAACCCCTGAAAATTATAGGTTATTTATTTTTGTCAGACCTTTGTAAGATTTTAACTAAGGTTATCAATCGATAAATAAATTTAATTAGTAATTAATTTATAATTAACACTTTATTATTTTATACAGATAAAAATAAATGCATGCTTTAAAATATAATTTGTAATGCAGTTCATTAGATTAGAAGTTTAGTAACTTAATCTAATTACTTTAGAATACTTTGGAATACTAATAATGTAAAGGGTCCTTTAGAGAAAAATGACATCCACCAAACACAGGACTTGGTTTTCCTCTGCATATTATTTTTAACAACATCAGTTGTCTACAGTATTTCTTGAAGGACAAAAATGCAGACAACCTTAAAAACAATGTTCAAGAATGCAACACAATGCATTAATATTTTAGGTGTGTAAACTTTTTGGATGAACTGGGTAAATTATACTTATTTTGTCTTCTGGGAAACATGCAATTATGGCTTCTGAAGGGCAGTACTAAATGAAGAAAAAATTGATATTTAGACAAAATTTGAAATAAGAAAAATGTGCACGTCATCCTGTTCAAAAGTGTACACCCCCTGCTCTTAATGCATTGTGTTTCCCTCTTGGGCATCAGTTAATATTTTCACCTTTCACAATATTTGTGTATGAGTTCCTCAGTTGTCCTTAGTGTGAAATATGGGTAAAAAAATCATGCAGTCATTGTTGGAAAGGGTTCAAATGTGCAGAAGATGCTGGAAAACCTGAGAATGTGCAGGACCTGATTGATTTGTCTGAACAACAGTGGGCAGTTTAACTGCTATGGACATTGGGGCCATTTTTATAAATTCAGTTGTTTTGTCTTATGTGAGTATATGTAAAAATATATGTGAAATAGCTTATTCAAGACAATACTAAACAAAAATAACAAACATTTTATCCTCTTTATTATGATCTCAAAATTAAAATGTTTCATATTCTGCAAGGGGTATGAAACTTATGAGCAGAACTGTGAGAGTGCAGAGTTAAAGGAGTGCCTGTTACAATTTACATTAATATTTCAATTAAATAAATTACATTAAAATTCTAAGTAATCACTTAATCACAAGATATTTTTGGGATGTAACTGTAATGAAAATACAGTTACTCATATTTTGTATTTTAAATACATATATTATTTACATGTATTCCGTTATTCCCCATCCCTGTATACATACCAGTTAATTAGATGGTTTTAAATGTGGTACCTCATTTGCCCCGATGGTAGGAAAATCCTTACTTACAGTACATATGGGGATTTGTGTATGGGTCGAGGGACATGCTTAATCACACTTCTTTTATATAATTAATTAACCACAAAATTTGTAAAGTTTTTGTTTAGGGTTGTTTAGTCTACTTATAGAAAGGGCTGAAGTGATCAATTAAATTGATGTTTGATCCCATTTATTCTTATCCTCAGCTCCTGAGGTTCTGGCACAGAAGCCGTACAGTAAAGCAGTGGACTGCTGGTCAATTGGGGTCATCGCTTACATTCTGTGAGTTTGACTATTACTGATGTTTATACATGTTTATACTAACTTTTTTCCCTTCTCTCTGCTTCATTTACATTTCCTAATGTTTTAACTGAACTGAATTCATTCCCAAGAATTAAACCGGACTTCTGTTTATCTCCTCTCAGTTTATGCGGCTATCCACCATTTTACGATGAGAATGATGCCAAGCTCTTTGAGCAGATCCTGAAGGCAGAGTATGAATTTGATTCACCGTACTGGGATGATATCTCTGACTCAGGTATAACACTTTGTCTGTAACGTTTCCCTGAAGTTTTATACCTTTAGTGAAGTTAAAACTTGAGTTTTCATTCTTTCTTTTACCAAACACTAATGGTTGTCAAATATGTTTGGAGTCAATGGAAGTATTATTTTATGTCTGGCAAATCAAACAAAATAATCTCTCAAGAAATTGAGGCCAAGTTATTTTCTCTTTGTTTCTTTCTATCTTCCTCTTAAAGTTTCTTTGTTTCTCAATGACATTATGGAAACAGTTATGTCATGTTCTGAACTTTCACACTGTGTTCTTTTCTCAGCCAAAGATTTTATTGTGAATTTAATGGAAAAAGATCACAGCCAGCGTTACACGTGCGAACAGGCTCTTCAGCACCCATGGTATGAGTTCAGAAGCCACACTGAGACTAATCATTAGTAATACTGTAAATCTCACCTACATCACTTTAATTCTTTGAGTTTTACAGTATGTCATGCAGCAATTTAAACAATGACATCACACATACATGTATTTATTTCCATAACCATTATAGTTACCATATGTTGTGGCTTTACTGCTTAAAAAGGCAGTCAGACATGGTCATGAACCAAACCATCCCATTTCAACCTTTCAAACTTCTGTTAACAAGTCCAACGACACAATGAGTACCTTTACCAGTTCCAGATAATCTAGAGCTTGCGAAATTCTTTCCAGCAACATCATTTATTTATATTTATGTTGTGTCATTTCAAACCCATATAACTTTATTTTATGGAAACAAAAAAAGAGATTGCTCTTTCCATACACTGAAAGTAAATAAAGGGATGGATGTTGTAGTTCTCAAAAAATGACAAAAAAAAGCATAATAAAGAAGTAACATATGATTATGATCTCATTCACTGTCACATATTTTCAAATACGCATCAAATTCAATTGCTGTGCTACCTGTCACCAGTAAAATCAAATGCCTTTGGTTGTAACAAATCATGTCATATGAAGTTTGAGTGTGCAGAATTGACATTTGAGAGCTGTGTCTGAGGGGAAGATTTATAGTGAATTAAATTTTGGTCAGTTCTTGATACATAATTATCATAAATGTTAATTTGGACGTAGGAAACGTAGGGAGAAAGTCATACTGCTTTGGAAGAACATGTGGGAATAGATGATGACAGAGCTTTGCATTTGCATTTCATTGTGGCTTTAAAACAGCAGATTGGCTCCTCAAAAATATATTTTGCTTTTATACAACCAGATACGGTTTACATTGGAGGAAACTTAAATGTCTGTTTTGTACTTCAGGATTGCTGGAGACACAGCGTTGGATAAGAACATCCATGAATCTGTCAGTGCCCAAATTAAGAAGAACTTTGCCAAAAGCAAGTGGAAGGTAAATCAGTGCATATATGAGAGTGAAAGAACCTCATCTGAGAATGTTAATGAAGTATTGCAATTGAAAAGCATGGTTTATGATTTTAATGGCTGTCTTTCTCTTGCTATCATACACAGCAAGCATTTAATGCCACAGCAGTAATTCGTCACATGCGCAGGCTGCAGTTGGGAACCAGTCAGGAGGGCCAAACGCAGTCCAGCCTGCCCAGCCCCTGCCATGGGCACCTGCTGCTGCCCGAGGGGGACGAAGAAGAGAGCTGTCAGTATCTAAACAAGTCACATTTATATTTCATACTGTTTTTGCATATCCATTCATCCAAAAAGACACTACTGTTAACTGCAAGTCATAATAAAGCAAAGCAAATATTTGCACTGTCATAATTTCTTACAGTATATATACAGTATTAGACCAGCTTTTAGTAAAGCCAGTGGCCAGTTGCATTAACTGTTTAGACTAGTCTTAAAAAGTTAGTCATCTATTATTTCCCTCAAGACTGGTCATAACTTTTAATTCAGTTATGAAAACGCAGATGTGTTTTAATTTGTATTGAAAAAGTATGACTGATTACCCCTTGTCAACTGCTAGTTGGTCAAACTACTTCTCAAGACAGTCTTAACATGGTGGCTAGGTTTATGTAACTGGCTTCACATTTCACATAGACATATATAGATGCCCTATCCGACCGCTCAGACACATAGAGGCACCTGCCATCTTGGAACGTTTATTTGATGTCATTCACCATAATAATCATTGAATATTCAAAGATGCGACACTTGAGTCTTAAATCTTTTCAACTATGTATTTGTTGTCAAGGTTAGAGAAGGAATTTGACTGCTAAATAGTGCTAAATAGAGAATTAATTTGGATAATTTAAGCTTTTAAATTATACCTCATACACACACAACCAAAATAGCTTTAACAGTTATGCATTCATATAGCTTGCTGTTTTAGACGCCCACAATCAACTTGTGCTCAAAGTTTCGCAGCATAGAGATGAGTACGTAGATTGCAGACTCGTCTACGTGTTTGGAGCAGTCCAATCATGGGTCGAATGGGTAAACTATACAGTTCTATGGTACACATACCATTCCAAAATGGCGAACGGTTTACGTATCGCGGCCCATAGAAACAGCTGCTAATGAGGCATCTTCGTATATATATATTTAAGGACTTACTTACTTAAGGAGGACTATTTCTCAATAGGTGCTCAAGGAGGGAAGAGAGAGGAGGAGAAAAAAAAAAAAAAAAAAAACAAAAAGAAGAGAGAGAGAGGTAAAAAAAAAAAAAAAAGAAGAGAAAAAAAAAAAAAGAGAGAGAGAGAAAAAAAAAAAAAAAAAAAAAAAAAAAAAAAAAAAAAAAGAGAGAGAGAGAAAAAAAAAAAAAAACTACAAAAAAAAAAAAAAAAAAGAAAACAAAAAAAAAAAAAAAAAAAAAAAACAAAAAAAAAAAAAACAACAAACCAAAAAAAAAACCCAACCCCCCCCCACCCCCCCCCCCCCCCCCCCAACACCAACACCCCCACTCTCTCTCTCTCTCAGCCCTGCAGAGGGAAAATCAGTGGCACCTTGGTTCTGAGTTGTGTCAGTGATGGAAATGACATTCCACTGAAAACTGCAGCCTACCATGTCCATCCTTACTAGTAGGGGTCTGAGGTTCTATCATCCTGCAGTAACAATGACTGTCTGTCCTATTTTTCCACTTGGAGTCCTGCCCATACCCCCAGTCTGGCCAGGAATACCGAGTAGCTCCAGCATCCTGCCACTTGGAGGCGTTGCAATGTAAAGAACCCAGGTGGGAATGGGGTCACTACTATTCCAATGGGAGTGATTCTATTTAATGAGAATTTGAAAAGAGACAAGAAGATTACCACAGGCACTTCATGGGTAATATATTTGCTATTGTGGGAGCATTTATTTTCCTGAACTAAAAGTCCACAGGCCTGTTTCTCTTTTAATTAAAAATGCGACAGTGGCTGTTGGTATGTGGCCTGATTTAATTCACATACATTTTAGATTTGGTGACATTTTATGAGATTATGAATTTTGGTGTTAGTTATGCTAAGATTACCCTATTTAAATACACATCTTGAACAGTAAATATTCTTTCTTTTCAACTAAGGTACGAACAGATTTCACATCCATGATATTTTACATATTAGTTGTGTTGCCACATCTCAGATGCTTTGTACATCCAAAAGAAGCGCTGATTTCATGTAAATTGCATTTTAGTGTGTTTTTTTTAATATCCTTTTTTTAACATTTAACATATTTTTTTACACTAAGTCTTCACAACAGATCATTCAGTCAGTATGTTTAAGAGCGTCTTTCTCACTTCAAAAGTTTTCTGTGGTGCCTTCATGGATTCAGTATCAATGTTTTACTCTTTTTTTTTTTAAATATGTTTTGATCTTTACAGTTGGGAATGTTGGAAGCTGTACATGTTAACACATTGCGGTTTACCATCAAATTCACCTACATGGCATATATGGCTATTCTAAGCTATGCACTGTCGGTGGATGATTTGTAAATGTCTAATGTTTAATGCTGCCATCCTGTAAATATTGCAAAGCTACTGTTTTCTGTAAACCCCTTTCTATTACAACATTAAAAATACTCAGGGGATGAATTGAAATCAGAGGATTTTGATATACTGAATGGTCATTTTACAAGAAAACAACTATAGGATACTGAATAAGCATCACTACGAGGCTGTGGTCCATATTATATAAATATATTTGACAATTTGGATTCTTTTCAATGTTGGAACCTGTATGAAAGTAACCTCCATTAAACTACATGAATGTGTGACTTGACTCCAATTTTATTGTTTTGTTTGTTTCCATTCCACTGCTGTCCAGAAATTAAAGAAAAAAAACATTAGATGGAAAAACTGTTCCGGAAAAAAAACTCACATAAGAGAAATCTCCAGATGCTTGCTGAAAGTCGGTTGGAAGATGGTGGTTTTCCATAAACCATTGCAAGAAATCTGTTTTTGTTTTGATTTGTTTTGTTTTTAGTGAATATGATTATGCTGAAATTTTTTTATGCTGTTAATTACTTTAAATTAACTTAATATGTAGTGCTAAATTCTCAAACAATACCAAAAGCTTTGGATTAATTTATATTGTAAAAGTGCATATGAATATAATTTAAGTCTCAGACCTACTTATTTTGTGACAGCCGTTTCATAGTCCCTTTGTCATTTGTCCATAATGTTTATAATCTAATCTTTAAAAGGTTCTCATCACAACATATGTAAAACCATTAGTTAACTCTTTATTCTGGTGCTGACTGGCTCTCAAAGATCTGTTTACCAATACATGAGAAAATGTGAGGTTGAAAAAAGAAAAAGAAAATGTTATATCTTTAAAAAAGACACTAAAATGTATGATGAATTTCAATGAACAATCATTTGATTTAAACAAGTTGTGGTTTATGTTGGATTTTGTTCTATATCTGTTTCTGCTTTCTGAATTTATTTTACATGTGTGGTGAAGACAGGTGAAATTAAAGTTAAAAAGTATAAAACATTTATAGCAAAGGCAATGTGTCATGTGATTTTGCCTGCAGTGTTGCTTGTGCAGACTTTCCTGTATTGATCAAGATGCCAATATGAGATGGTCGGTCAAAGAATAAATTCAATTAAACTGGCCAGTTGTTGTTTCTGTGGTAGCCCTTTACATGCTCTGGTGTTTTCAAAAATATATGTATGATTGCACAGTGATGCACAGGTGGCATTGTGTACTTAAATGTGTTTAAAAGTGATGTTGCCTAATGATCATGGTTGCAACAGTGAAAACGAGAATTTTCTATCCATATATATATATATATTTATATATATGATTTTGTTTCTCAAAAGCTATACAAATATATATATATATATATATATATATATGATTTAGTTTCTCAAAAGCTATAAAAATATTGTCCTGTTGAGCGTCAAGACAGTTAACAAAGTAAATCGTAGTACAACACATTCCTCATTTTTACAGATTTAAAACTTATGCTGTTTTATAAGGTTGAATGTTTAAGTATTGATACATATGTTGTTGTGTGTGTTTAAGCACGTTGTGGTGATTTATGTACATACATAAAAAACCCTATTGTAAATACACACAAATACATTTACTCACAAATATATGCTATTGTTAAATGTAAAGTCCCAAAAAATAATACACGTTTACTAGTTAAATTTAACATCAATGTAAACCTTTAAAATTCTTCATAACAGCTATGTATATTTGGTAGGTGGTTTTGTGTTATTTTTTATATTTTTTTGGCTGAATTGCAGCATTGAACCAACTATACAGACAGGGACATGATTATCATAAACCAACTATGTTCGGAGTGGAATACTAGTGTGATGTGTGATTCATTCTGCGCATTATGCACATTAAACTGCCTGCTTTCACATTATATTGCCTGTCAAAAAAATGTGATTGGTATGTAATTTTGCATTTCTAATTCATTTCCTGTAAAAATGAGTTTTCATAAATCATATCTAAAAATTTGGCAAAATTAAATATTATTTTTTAAAAGCGTCACGAAATATGGCTGCTAAGCACATTGGATCATGGGATATAGTATGCAGTGTGCTCTACTTCAGTGGTTTTCAACCACATTCCTGGAGGACCCCCAGCACTGCACATTTTGCATGTCTCCTTAATCAAACACACCTGATTCAGGTCACCTGCTCATTAGTAGAAACTCGCAGAATTGAAATGGGTGTGTCAGACAAAGGAGACATGCAAAATGTGCAGTGTTGGGGGTTCTCCAGGAATGTGGTTGAGAACCACTGCTCTACTATATACCGCACAATTTTGGCAGGGCTTAACCCAAGTATTCTATGCATTTTGCACTTAGTATACATACTGTGCAAATAGTAAGAACAGTATGATAGTTTGCCATTCCGAACATTTGGAATATCCCTACTCTTTAGGACACACAAATAAAGAGTTGATAGCTACCTCTGGCTTTTTCTGGTTTGCATTCTTTATTTATTTTGGACAGAGCATGTTTTTGACAGTGTGTTGGAAAAGAACACAGCGTGAAAATGTACCAACTTGAAACAACTCAGGATTGCAACAATATTGTATTTACATTCTGCATATTAATAAAAGGCCCCATTTTCCATGTCCTAAAATACATTTGCAAACCCAAACATTAGTATAATTGGCCTTAGTAATAGTGAATTAGCAAAATGGGCTTGACTCCTTAAAACGAATGTCTTGCCAATTGTAGTCTATTCGTCTTAAGACTGAAGTTAGATTTATTCATTTCTCTTTCTCAATGTTTCTAAACATCTAATAGACAAATTTCAAATCAAATGAGATTTGCTTCAAATTTCACTTTATAATAAATGTGTTTACATTGTATTTCAGGGTTCTCTTTGATTTAATTTAAACAAAATACTAATGACAGTATGTTGTAGGCATATATATACTGTTTTTGCCTTTTTGTAAGACGTGTGCGCTGTTTTGATCCATTCCTTGTATGGATGCAGTGCATCATAGGTATTTACTGTATTTTTTTCATAATGGAGTACTGCTTGATATTGATGTCAATGATTTAAAACATGTTTTAAAGCATTTATAACTGTAAAGTGGATTAAACTTTCCTTGTCTATGTACTGTTTTTGTGTGCTATCTAGTGTGTTGAAAGAGTGAGAATGAGAGATGAGTGGACAGATGTGGTAGAAGTGAATAATAGCAGATTGTGTAATAGGCCTACTCAAGCATGTTTTTTGAGCAAGATTGTTTTGGGGGGGTTAGTATACCCTGCACCACAGTGTAAATTATTTTGAGTTCTTGGCCTGTGCAGTGTAAGACGTTATATAAAAATCACTTACAGTTTTTTTTTCAAAACGTTGCCTCTCTTTTCAAAACTTTACACACAAATTCAAGAATTGCACACACAACATGCAAAATGCCTCACATCTCTTGCAAAATGAAGCACTGCATTCAAAATATCACAAAAACATCTCAAAAGCAGACATTTGTCTTACGTTGCAAACACCTTTTCCATAATAATATAATATTTTTAGATATATCATATACACATAGTTATTCAAAAACCTAAAGCTCTTCTTTCATGAGCTCCTATGTACAAAAACTGAAAGTAATTGACAGAGAGATGTTGAAAAAAAATCACAGTAAACACGAAAGCAAGACTGAAAACCTACTATTTTTTTTTACTGTAAGCATTTGTGGTTATGAATACAGTATTAAACAAAACGAAAGAAAATATATACATTGCTTGCATCCACTGTGTCAAGGTCACCAGTTCCGTCACCTATAAGAACTATATTTTCCATCATCCCTCTTGCTGCTCGCCTGCTCATTGTCACCAATCACCAGCTGTCTCTCATTGCACCTGCACTGGTTAAAATGACTCACTAGTCTTGTCTAAAGCCCGAGACACACTGCACTATTTCCGGCTGTCCCAGACAAAAGATTGCATCATGAAACAATTGGGAAGAATCAGAAATCACCGCGATTGTTTCACGATTCCAGTGTTTCGTCTGGGACAGCTGAAAATCGTGCAGTGTGTCTTGGGCTTAAAACCTACCAGATATACTCCTTGGATTGTTAATCCTGAAGTTTACTTGTTGTTTGTTTCCACACCCAAGTCTCCTATTTCTAGTGTCCAGTTCTCTGTAGTGGTTTCCGCCTTTTCTGTGAAGAGTTACTCTTGAAGTCCCCATTGAAGTCTTGGGGTTTTGGTGCCAGAATATAGACTTTATTATCATGGGACAATAGAGCCGAGAAAACTCTGCAGAGAAATCTCCAGACTGATTTTCTGCATTCTATTATATACAGTTATTTTTCTAGGCGTGTTCAATATATTGTATACATGTTTGTTATGGGATCACGATGCAGTCAGGTGTTACGGAAGGACTCACAGACACAAAGGGAGATGTTAATTGGTAACGTTTTAATAACAGTATGCAGATGAACAGCAGGAAGCAGGTGAGTAATGGGTTTGATGATACTTTGGAGGGTGATGAGCAGATCAGACCGATGGTATCCTTCCAGGTCCAGGAGATCGTGGATGGAGACAGACACGGGGGATCCTGGACTGGAACAGGAGGGTGAATCGGAGAGAAGGAGTACAGAGGATGAGGAGGACACACTGAGGATGACACAGAAGATTAGTATATATCAATATGTGAATGAAGTCAATAGAGTAGTATGGTGCTAGGGTCCAACTATGTCAAGACGAGACACTGAAGTGAGCTGGTGCTGGTGCTTAAGAATGCTGGGTGCTGAGTGATTGAATGACTTGCAGGTGATGATGATTAGTACTCAGGTGAATTGGTGAGCTGTGATTGGCTGGGTTGGGGAACCGGCTGTTCTGTGTCAGTACCCCCCTCCACGGCTCGCTCCTGAGGGCCGTAATCCTCGATGTCGTGGTGGTCGACCTCGGGGAGCAGGCTGATCTGGGTTCCAAGAGTTCTGGTGGCCGTGGCAGAAGGTTCGCAGAAACCGACCGATCTCTTGGATCTTCCTCTCCGTCTGCCCGTTAGTTTGCGTATGGTAACCAGAGGAGAGACTTACGGTCACATTCAGGAGGGAGAAGAAGGCCTTCCAGACGCGGGAAATGAACCGGGGTCCTCGGTCGGATACTATGTCCTCTGGGATGACGAAATACTGGAACACTTGGTTAAATAGATTCTCCGGTGTTTCTATGGCCGTGGGGAGGCCTTTAAGGGGGAGAAGACGAAAACTTTTCGAGAATCTATCCACAATGACCAGGATACATGTGTTACCATTAAAAGGTGGGAGATCCGTAATGAAGTCCACTCCTAAATGTGACCATGGTCGGGCTGGAACGGGCAGCGGGAGGAGTTCGCCAGATGGAAGGTGGCGAGGACTCTTCGAGATGGCACAGTCTGGGCATCCTTTTACGGACCTTCTCACGTCACGGGCCATGTTGGGCCACCAGAAGCGATCATTTAGCAGCGAGAGGGTTCCATTGGCCTCGGGGTGGCCAGTTCCCAGAGATGAGTGTGCCGAGTGAATGATGGGGGTACGTTGTGTTCGGGTGGCGTACTGTAATCCTGGTGGGCAGCCCGGCGGTTCGGAGGTGGAGACACTGGGAGTGAGAATGGACTCGCAGGCCCATTGGATGGGACACAGGAACATGTCTTCTGGAAGGATGGGTTCGGGCTCTTGGCTGTCATCTTCGGGTGCGTGGAGACGAGACAATGCATCCGCCTTCAGATTCCAGGATCCGGGTTTGTAAGAGATGGAGAAATTGAAGCGTGTAAAGAACAGAGCCCATCTTGCCTGACGTGGATTTAGTCTCTTGGCTTCCCGAAGATACTCTACGTTCTTATGATCGGTCAATACCACGAATGGCTGCTGAGCTCCCTCCAACCAGTGTCTCCACTCCTCGAGAGCTAATTTGATGGCAAGTAGCTCTCGGTTACCGATGTCATAGTTCCTCTCCGCCGGGCTGAGTTTGCGTGAGAAGAAGGCACATGGATGGAGTCTGGCTGGAGTCCCCTGCTGCTGAGACAACATTGCCCCTACCCCGGTCATGGAGGCGTCCACTTGTACGACGAAGGCCTTGTCAGGATCCGGATGAACGAGGATAGGGGCACTGATGAAGGTTTTTTTCAAGGTGTTAAAGGCCTCCGTGGCAGATGGTGTCCAGGACAGTGATTTGGGCTTGAGTTTAAGGAGGTCGGTGAGCGGACTGTCAATGGAGCTATAGTTTTGGATGAACCTCCTATAGAAATTGGCGAAACCCAGGAAGCGTTGGAGTTCCTTAATCGACGTGGGTATGGGCCAATTTCGGATGGCGGTTACCTTCCCCATGTCCATTTTAATGCCATACTGGTCGATGTGGTAACCTAGGAACTTGACTGACGACTGATGGAAGGAGCACTTCTCTGCTTTTAGGAACAAGTTGTTTTCCCTTAGACATTGGAGGACCTCCGCAACTTGCTGGCGATGTTCGGCCAAACTCCGGGAGTATATGAGTATATCGTCGATGTAAACGAGCACAAATTGATGGAGAAACTCCCGGAGTACCTCATGCATAAAATCCTGGAATACGGAGGGGGCATTGACAAGTCAATACGGCGTGACGCGATATTCATAATGACCAGTAGGAGTTACGAAGGCTGTCTTCCACTCGTCCCCCTCACGTATTGACGTACACCCCCTCAAAAATTGCACACACAAAATGCTAAATACCTCACATCTCTTCCAAAACGAAGCACTGCATTCAAAATATCACAAACACATCTCAAAAGCAAACAATTGTATTATGTTGCAAACACCTTTGCCATAATATTATATTTTTTGGATATATCATATATGCATGGTTATTCAAAACCTGAAGATCTTCTTTCATGAGCTCCTATGTTTCATTTCTGTACAAGATTGAATGTAATTTGCAGAGAGATGTTAAAAAATTTATGGTAAACACTAAAGCATGATTGAAACCAAACTATTTATTTATTTATTTATTTATTTTTTAACTGTAAGCAATTGTGGTTGTGAATACAGTATTACAATGTACAAAGGAAAATAATCACATGTGTAGTTGGACAGAAACCAAACATAATTTTGAAAAGGGGATTATTCCAGAGGAATGGTGTCTCTCTCTCTCTCTCTCTGTGTGTGTGTGTGTGTGTGTGTGTGTGTGTGTGTGTGTGTGTGTGTGTGTGTGTGTGTGTGTGTGTGTGTGTGTGTGTGTGTGTGTGTTCGTGCATGTGTGTATGTGTATGTGTATGTGTTTGTGTTTGTAGGTGGGTGGGATGGTTGGCGTACCTAGACCTAGATCTCTTCTCTGGGCTTGGTCTGGCCACAATATTTCATCCATATAACATGCTATGTTCTCTCTTGCCAGACACCGTGGAAAGAAACTCCTTGTATGGCATACCCAACCTTGGATGGAGGCAGCATCAATGTCTCTACATGCCTTCTCCATTGCCTGGAGAAGTGTCATGTTGAGAAAGGGACAACGATCATACACTTTCCAGTGCCGTGTGGAGAAAAATCCCTCAATATGGTTTAGAAATGGTGAATATGGAGGCAGGTAGACAACAGAAAAATTGATGAAACCTGATGAAATCTGACATTATCCCAGATGATGACAAATCTTGCCTGGTCTTCATTCTGCAGACGTTGAACAAGCATATCATGAGCAGCATCCAGAAAATGTATGATGTGATTAGTGTTATGGGGCCAAGTGTGGCATGATGGTGCAAGACACCATTCTGTGTAATTGAAGCACACGTTGTAATGTTTCTGCCAAGCTGTCCAGGGACATTGACAATGGCCCTGTGTCCAATGATATTTCTCCCCCTTCTTCTGGTTTTGCTGAGATCGAAGCCCACCTCATCCATGTCAATGTATTCATAGACAATGGACATCCATCTCCAAAGTTCTCAGTAAATACAAAATAATATGTAGATCAGTATATACACAACCCAATAGACTGACTTGATACGTGCAAGACAGATGCAATTGAAGAAAGTGTTGTATACATACATCCACATAGTCATGTCGAAGATTCTTGACTCTGTTACAGTTCCTTTCAAATGGGACAGCGGTTTCATTCTCAGTTGATTTTTCTGGAGGACACAATGTATTGTTGAGGGACTCACAGCATTTAAGCTAGCAAAAATTGTGGCATCATAGAGGATATGATTGCGTATTTCTCAAATTCTTATAGTATTATTGGCCAAAACCAAATTCACGATAGCCATCACCTGCTGTTCAGTAAACATTTAGATTTAGTCATTTTGCAGACTTTTATCCAAAGCGACTTACAATTGGGGAATACATAAAGTTCAAATAACATTGTTCAAATAAGTACGAGCTAGCAAGGAAAGGAAATAAAGAGAAAGAATACGTTTTTTTTTTGTTTTGTTTAGGATGAAGTCAAGTAGTGTCGAAAGAGATGAGTTTTCAGTTGTTGCTTGAAGATTGACAGGGATCCAGCATTCCGGATAGGGGTGGGGAGATCATTCCACCAGCCAAGAATGGTGAAAGAGAATATTCTGGAGAGTGATTTTGAGCCTCTCAGTGATGGTACCATGAGGCGTCGCTCACTAGCAGATCTCAGACTTCTGGAGGGGATGTAGATTCCATAGGAGGGTGCGGAGTCTGTGGTTGTTCTATCTTTCTGATGTTGTGTAGTTCAAACCTGCAAGATCGAGCAAGTCTTTGCAATGTGCTCTTTGAAGGTCAATTGGTCATCAAAGATTACACCAAGATTTCTGACCGAAGTTGATGGTGTAATTGTTGATGAACCTAACTGAATCGTGAAGTCATGCTGTAGAGTTGGAGTGGTAGGGAAGACAAGAAGCTCAGTCTTTGCCAGGTTGAGCTGTAGGTGATGTTCTTTCATCCATCCAGGCTTCTTCCTATCAGATTGTTCTTGTGGGGCGGTGCCCCGCCCATGTCTTTTGGGGCATTCCACAGTGAATCTTCCATGTGATGAAAAATAACAGTTTTAATACTTATATAAATTTATATAAAGTCAGAAATAACTCACCTACATCACACTCCCTCTCACACCAACATGCCATGCACTGCACTTTAACACAGTTCAACTGGACTACACACACACACTGCACTAACACATCTGCTATCACTGGACACCATAAAAGCACACCCACAACATTGCATATGTATAATCTGTTGCACCTTTGCACAACTATCTGTTGCACAACCAATCTACTGTAAATTATAATCTGTTGCACCTTCACATATTACTATGCATAGATGTGGACATAATGCAGACGTGTAAATACGGTGTATAATGTGTATTGGTGCATTGGTAACGAAGTATGTCTTTATAGTACACTGTGTGTACTGAGTATATGTATGTGTATTTTGCACATTGTCTTCTGTACAGTCTGTAAATATGTACTGTCCATATGTAAATTGTTGTTTTGTTTTTTTGCACTGTCTGGAGCACGCTCGTAAGAATTTCACTCACCAAGGCACTTGTGCTGTGGTGATGTGACAATAAAAAAAAAAGTGAAAGTGAAAGTGTTATCCCATGCTTAACCCATTTATAATGTCACCAAATCGGTCGCATCACTGATTCATAATTTGTACGACCGTCCATATGAATCTAAATACATTATAACCTCACAGGGAACAGTAATACATCATAGGTTAAGCAAAATCATAGGTTCCACCTACACAGCAATCTTATACACAACATAAAATACAACCTTAATGTATATTGTCTCTTGAGTATATTGTTTTAATAGCCATGGAATAAATGAAAATCTTTGTGCATAAAGTCCACATCGGTTGGGGGTAGTTTCTTTGCACTGGGCAGACACAAAGAAAAGTTATTTTCCTTTGACCTGCAGAGGGGGCGAAAGCAGAGCGAAAGAGGGTCTGTCCTGGGGGTCATGATTGGGTCACGTCCTGGGATCTGGGAAACATCTCAATTCTTGCAGAGATAAGAAAAAGGTGGGTATTTCCAGACAGAGAGGCGCCACTTTCCTTTAGTTGGTTGGCATTTATGACTTGGAAGATGAAAGGAGTCAAAGTTCTTAAAGATGTGCTGTTTTTTCCAATCCTCGTGTGTGTCTTCATGCCTACGTGGCATTACAAGCAGGAAAGAGGCTTGGGAGCCGAGCGATGAGTAAGATGAGTAACACCTGTGTCTGATTGCAGTGATGAGCGTGGAGAGACAGGGCTGCTGAGGCGAGCAGGACAAATATAGGCTATTCTTTCCTACAACTTGTTAATTCGTTCCTACGACATATTAATTTGTGGCAGCTGTCCATGTTTCATTAATTTGTTCCCTAGAAAACCCACGATTTAACTTAAATGCGGGAACAATTTAAGTCATAGTAACGAATTCTTAATTCATGGCCACAAAATCTTTCATTTCCCCTCACACGTTTACCACAGTAATAGATGCGAAAACAGTGATTAAAAGTGAACAACAATAAATAAACCTACGAATCTAGAGGGTAAGAGAGTGAGGACTTGGAAAAAGAAACAATAAATAATATTAAATTCGTGACCATTCGGAAAAACAGAACACAAAGCTGAGAAAAAGCTATGGCTTGATTTAAATGTATGCACTCTGCATGAATCAAAAAGCATGGTCGCGATGTAACATTTGCCTGCTAACCAATTATTTATCTTATTAACAAAGCTTTATACCTCACTTGTGTCATAATACTCACATTAAAATGTTTCAAATGGGTAACAGTGTGTTCTGCTGTAGCAACGCCGGTGGTTCTGGAAGCGGATCACTGACCGCATGTCACAGCCCCACGCGCCGTACTTGCATTTGCGATAATTTATTTTAAATCCCGATAATGTAAATTGCAAACATTGCTATGATGTTTTAAAAATTAAAAAAAAGATCACAATTTAAAAAGGCGCATTCAGCGGTCTCCATGGCAGGATATGAAACGTGTTTGTGATATTTTGAAGGCAGTTACACAGACGGGGATCACGGCATGATAAAAATAACTACTTTGCTGGTCTCATGGTGCCTTGTCGTGCTATCACAAACTTTATAAGTCCCACTTGTGATTATGACGTATGAGCTTTGCAAATTGAAGTGCTCAACTTGACTGCTATATTCATTATTACATCCAACAACTAAACACCTCAATCGCTTAATCTGAGACATCTTGTCTTCCCCTGCGGCACCGGAGTTGACACAATGGCGGTCGGACTGTTTACAGCTCACTCAGTTCACTCAGCTCACTCAGGGCAGGTCTAAGGTAAGACTGCCTTGTCAATCAACTATCGTGGGAGCGGCCTGTGCAGAACTGACAGGAATTCTGACAGGAATCTCAGAACAGCCTGATTTGAGAAAAGGGATTTTAAAATAGGGATTTTAAAAAACCACTGGGTGAATTTTTATCATTATAGGATGGATGTGTACACACACTTCCAACAGAAGTTCAAACAACTTGTAATGGGAATGTTGCATTTAAGCCCTTTTAAGCTGGTCGGCATGGTAGCCCAGGCACACATAGATGTAATACATGCGGTTCACATGGCTCTTCGGAGCAGCAGCAGTACATACAGGTGCATCTCAATAAATTAGAATGTCGTGGAAAAGTTCATTTATTTCAGTAATGCAACTTAAATTGTGAAACTCGCGTATTAAATAAATTCAATGCACACCGACTGAAGTAGTTTAAGTCTTTGGTTCTTTTAATTGTGATGATTTTAGCTCACCTGTAACAAAAACCCACCAATTCACAATCTCAACAAATTAGAATATGGTGACATGCCAATCAGCTAATTAACTCAAAACACCTGCAAAGATTTCCCAAGCCTTCAAAGGAGGGTAAGCCACAAACATTCATTGCCAAAGAAGCTGGCTTGTTCACAGAGTGGTGTATCCAAGCATGTTAACAGAAAGTTGAGTGGAAGGAAAAAGTGTAGAAGAAAAAAGATGCACAACCAACCGAGAGAACCGCAGCCTTATGAGGATTATCAAGCAAAATCGATTCAAGAATTTGGGTGAACTTCACAAGGAATGGACTGAGGCTGAGGTCAAGGCATCAAGAGCCACCACACACAGATGTGTCAAGGAATTTGGCTACAGTTGTCGTCAAAGGCGTCTTAACTGGGCTAAGGAGAAGAAGAACTGGACTGTTGCCAAGTGGTCTAAAGTCCTCTTTTCAGATGAGAGCAAGTTTTGTATTTCATTTGGAAACCAAGGTCCTAGAGTCTGGAGGAAGGGTGGATAAGCTCATAGCCCAAGTTGCTTGCAGTCCAGTGTTAAATTTCTACAGTCTGTGATGATTTGAGGTGCAATGTCATCTGCTGGTGTTGGTCTGTTGTGTTTTTTGAAAACCAACGTCACTGCACCGGTTTACAAATACATTTTGGAGCACTTCATGCTTCCTTCTGCTGACCAGCTTTTTAAAGATGATGAATTCATTTTCCTGCAGGATTTGGCACCTTCCCACACTGCCAAAAGCACCAAAAGTTGGTTAAATGACCATGGTGTTGGTTTTCTTGACTGGCCAGCAAACTCACCAGATCTGAACCCCATAGAGAATCTATGGGGTATTGTCAAGAGGAAAATGAGAAACACGAGACCAAAAAATGCAGATGAGCTGAAGGTCACCGTCAAAGAAACCTGGGCTTCCATACCACCTCAGCAGTGCCACAAACTGTTCACCTCCATGCCATGCCGAATTGAGGCAGTAATTAAAGCAAAATGAGCCCCTACCAAGCATTGAGTACATGCACAGTAAATTAACATACTTTTCAGAAGGCCAACAATTCACTAAACATTTTTTTTTATTGGTCTTATGAAGTACTCTAATTTGTTTGAGATTTTTGAGATTGACTTTGTGGGTTTTGTTAAATGTGAGCCAAAATAATCACAATTAAAAGAACCAAAGACTTAAACTACTTCAGTCCGTGTGCATTGAATTTATTTAATACACGAGTTTCACAATTTGAGTTGTGCTCTAACCAACTGAGATAACCAGCCTGGCTTTGCATGGGCTTCTGCCCGATTGACTAAAAACGTCCTGATTGCTCGTGACCCTAAAGAGACAAAACGGCTTAAGGATCAAGCCTCATCATGGGCTCATCCATGATTTTAACCCGAGACTTTTTCGCACCCAAAGCAAGAATTAAGGAATTATACCCTTAGACCAACGAGCCTGCCTGATCAAGTACCAAGCCGAGAAAAAAAGAACAACTACAGCAACAACCAAGGAAGGAACATGAACTAACATGGAAGTAATCAAACACCTCGTGACAGTGTCAAAGGCAAACGAAGGAAAGTTGACCTCTGAATGTATTTAAAATGGGGCTGGACTTAACGTGTAGAGGGATCTTAGGCTGGACAGCTGAATGGGTCAGTTGTCCCTTAGACTTTAAGCCAGTCTGGGAAACAGAGGGGGGTGAAGCTGGCTGCACGACATGAGTGATCAGAAGGTAGCCTGCGTAATACAGGAATCAACATACATATATAATGGTGTAATTCAGAGATGTCATTGTCTAGCTTATTTTATTTTAAATAGTATCTGTGAAATCAAATTGACGATAATCGCTAGAAATTACGTTTCCTCAACTGAGCAAGCCAAAGCGGACAGTTGCAAGGAACCAAAACTCCCTCTGTGACACAATGGAAAAAAAAAACCTTGGGAGAAACCAGGCTCAGTTCTCATCTGGCCAGGAGATTATTGTTTATTTATTGTTTACTTATTGTTTTAATTAAAGAATTTTATGTATAAATGTATTATATTTCAAATTTTATATTGTTACAATTTCTAACACTAATAGTATTATGTAGTTAGGTATTTTATTATATTTTTAGTTATTTTGTTTAACTTTAATTTTTTTATTTGTTTTATTTTTTTAATATGTCCCCGGTGCTCATCCAGGTGTCCAGGCCTCTGCCGAAGATCAGGGCTGCAGATATCATCTCCCGGTGCCGATCCACCATCTGATCGGGACACGAACTGAGAAACAGAATAAGAAAGAAACAGACAAATATTAACGTAGATGCCATTCTTCTTAGGATGTAACGAGTACATCGTGTGATATGGGAAGTGTTCCCAGTTCCGGTTGATCTAATTAATGCAGCCTAACAATCCTTTAACGGATTTGAATAATAGAAGCGTTTTAGTGTGCTAAGTGTTTGTCAGGTTAAAGAGATGGGTATTCAATCTAGATTTAAACTGACAGAGTGTGTCTGCCTCCCGAACAGTGTTAGGTAGATTGCTTCAGAGTTTGGGCGCTAAATAGGAAAAGGATCTGCTGCCCGCAGTCGATTTTGATATTCTAGGTATTATCAAATGGCCAGAGTTTTGAGAATGCAGTGGAAGTGGAGGACTATAATGTGATAAGAGCTCGCTCAAGTACTGAGGAGCTTAGCCATTTAGGGTTTTATAAGTAATTAACAAGATTTTTAAATTTATACAATGTTTGATGGGGATTGACAGTGATGGACATTGTTCCACCTCAGCCAGGGGAATTAGCTCAAATGGTAGAGCGTTCGCTGCGCAATGAAGGGGCCTAATCTTTGAGCTCCTGCAAGGAACTGAAAAAAAGACGAAAAAGACGAAAAGGACGCACAAAAAGGGAGTACGCAGTAAATTTATCCTGCAACAATGTTCGGGCTATATTCCTGTGTGTTACGAAGGAGTTTTAGTTGCGTGTGAAACAAATCACCCTCCGCAGGCTGCATTCGAACCCGTGGTCTGCACGACAGTGTCGTTTTAGAAATCCGGTTCTGAATCAAATGATTCGCGATCCAATTCGCGAGTGAAACAAACAAGAGAATCATCACGTTGACACAGTTTCCGTCGTATTAAAAACATGCCCACCCCCTCCCATCACCACCTGCTTTTTTTTCACTAATGGACATGATATTGATTGAGATTTATTATTTTGTGTATTTTTTTTTTTTTTAAGTATATGACATGTTTATGTTTAGGGTTAAATAAAATGAATAAAAATGTTTCAGCAGTTGATTGATATTTATTAAATTGTGTATATTATTTTTTTAAAGCATATTACATGTTTATGGTTAAATAAAATTAATTTTATGAAAAATATGCTTTTTTTAATTATATTTTCTTCAAATATTTTTTTTTGTGTGTGTGTGTGTGTGTGTGGGATATGATTTGATTGATATGATTTATCAGATTTATTTTATCTGATCAAAAGACACTTCAAATGTTCAAATGTAAAATGTTTTATTAAGCAAATACACGTAATATATACAACATATATACAGGAAATAAATTATTTATTGAGGAGGATACATGACAATATGAAAGAGCGGGCCCACGTAATATATACAAAATATATACAGAAATAATATTATTTATTGAGGAGGTGGAGTTTGACCTTTATTTTTCTGGCACTGTTCTGCCAATCAGTCATCTATAGATTTTCCAGTGGAGGCACACAAGCAAAATGTGGCATTACCATATCGGCTATGGCCAAACTCTTTCGTTTTGGGTTCCCCACATTTGTTGCACGTGTTAAACGTAACCCCTTGCACATACTTCCTCTATGGACTCCGCTTTCCGTCTCCAGAGCCCGCTGGCGCCTGTTTTCTGGGTGTAACGGGACACAGGAGCATCAGACCGCAGGAGCAGGCGGAGCTGGGCCCACACCAGATGTCGAAGCAGCAGGAGAGGGAATCACCATTGACACAGTCATGTCCGGGTTAAGGACTAGTATGCCTAACAACAACCCAGGCGCTGAAATAGGCTGCACAACTCCTGGTGCTGTGGGGGCAGGTGCAATGTGGCACACCATGGTGGCAGCTGCGGGCCGTCGACCCGGTCGCAGAATTGGAGCCTGTCCTTCTCGATTTGGCAGAAGGATAAATGGTTGTTTTGGGCCTGATGTCGACAGTGCTTCATCCAATTTTCCCCTCGGTGGAAGAAGCTGGGTATCGGCCACAGCAATTGGGTCGGGTGGAGTCAGTCCCTGAGTGAGGACACTTATTTCCTGATTCTTCTGCCGCCGCTGAAACCTGAAAATAAATGACTTGTCCGAGAGGATTTTAGACCACCTGGGGGTGCAAACTCCAGCCTTCTTGGTTGGTGACTTGTGTAAAGCACAAAGCTTGATACAAACGGCCTCAGCCAAGCGGCTGGTGCTAGGCCACTGTTCTGGACCCCCAGGATGTCCAATCAGACACCGTTTCACACTCTCCACAGTGTTTGGCTTAGTGTCATGTTAGAATTATTATTATAATAATTCCTTTTGTTGTTTAAATATTTTTAAATGTTTTAGCTTTATTTTTTGTTTTCATTTAAATGTTAGTTTTGAAATGTTGTTGTATGCATTTGTCATTTTATGGGAAGAAAGTGTTTTTAATATTCTGTCTAGTAGACATTTAAACCCACCGGTCACAATAGTGAGCGTAAAAACAGTTTTCGCTTATAAAGCTCTAAAAACCTTACTGACTGATGTTTTAGTGCATTTCCTGCAAATGTGGAAAAAAATAAAGAGTCTCAATTAAATATGTGCAGTGTCACACGATTAGTGGAAATTCTCACAAGACCAGAGCTCTTTACTTCCTGTTTGCACCTTGAGAAGATAATGACCGTATCACAGCTCCAAAACAAAAGGCTAGTAAAGTGTGTTAACATAAAGACATGATATGATTTTCGGTGCACGTGATCTTTAAGGTGTCTAGCATTAATATATGAATTCACATTTAGTCCATTTTTGTTGAGTGCGGTCATAGAGTGAGTAAACATGCCGGTGGGATAACAGTGAATTTAAGTATACATATAAATCCAGTTGCAGTTGTTAGTGAAAGCTGCACTTAAATAATATTGCACTAAATTAAAAGTTAAAATGTTACAATAAGTTACAATATTGATGTTATATTACTGTTCGCACTAATATAACAATGTTAGTTATGATATGTTACAATAAAGTACAAATTTTGAAATATGCCGATGGTTGTATTATTATTATTATTATTTTTGTGTATCTTAACTCAGTATTCCTATCAGTGTTATACAAGGGTTTTTATGGTAACACTTTATTTAGTCTTTATTTAGTTTATTTAGTCCACATTAGACATTCTACTAACAGTAAGTAACTACATGTCAAATAGCAAGTCATTAGAGTATTAGTAGACTTAATATCTTCTAACACTTTATTTTGATTTGGTCCACAACATACTGACTATGAGAAACTTATTCTACCAACCCTTAACCTAACAGTCTACTCTGAGAGTCTGTAGACATGTAGCTTCAGATGAATGAGAATTAGTTGACATGTACTATCACAATAACGATGGCGACTATCAAAATAACGTGAACGGTTAATATGCATAATAATAACCCTACACTGTAAAATGTAATAAGTTGAGTTAACTTAAAAAAGTGAGGAAACCGATTGCCTTAAATTTATAAGTAATGTATTACTTTTGAGTTGGTTAAACTAAATATTATTTGTAAACAAAACTTATTCATTAAGTAAAGTATACATTTTAAGGTTGGCAAAACTAAATAGTATTTGTAGACTAAACTTAATTATCAAGTACAATTAAGTACTGGTGACTCAAAAGCATTAGTTGAGGTAACTTATTATTAGTGTTCACTTTACTAGTAAATTTAAGGAAACCGATTCCCTCACATTTTTAAGTAAGCTAAACTAACAAAAACGAGCAAAAAATTAACTGTTGTCAAAACATTCATTTTATTGTAACAGTGTACAAAAATTGTTTATTTAAAGCATTTTTAAAACAAAAAGGGTTGATGGTGAGTGATTAAAACAACCAATAAGTCAACCCTACAATAAAACATTGTGTTACTGCAAACACACAGATAACTGATTAAAACAGACATTTTTTGTTGTGCGAGGGATTTGTCACCCATCAACCTGGATACAACACCCAAAATGCAAATATAGACTTAAGACAGTCTTGTTTCTGCTATTACAAACATATGAAAAACAAAAAAAAACAAGTTTTGTTACTGCAGTTTTGGTTTTTGTGTCCAGGCTGACAGTTGATTAAATAAAACTCACAAATTACGGCAGAATTGCAGCAATTACGGTTTTGCTTTTTCTAGGATTTGTATCCAGGATGACAGAATTATACACCCAAAGTGTAACAACAGACCTACAACAACAGTCTTGTTTCTGCCATCAGCTCAAATCTGATTAAAAACAACAGACGTTTTTTTTAGACAGACACAAGACTAAATCTTTCTCTTATTACTAACAAACACATCTTGACTAAATAAAGTTTTGGTTTTGCATCCAGGTTGGTAGGTGTCTGATTAAAACTACCAAAAAAATTCAACAACAGACCTACAGTAACATGGTCTTGTTTCTGCCATCAGAAACACTTACACACAAAAAACAGACCTACAGTTACAAGGTCTTGTTTCTGCCATCAGAAACCACAAAAAACACATTAAAACATCAGTAGGTTTTTTAGTGATTGCAGTTTTGGCTTGAGAGATTTGTGCCCAGGGAAAGAAAAACCCTTTGAATGAACTCAAAAGTGTTTTTTAAGCTGTGAAGGGTACTCCATATTTAAAGCCATAGATCAGCCCAAAAACAAAACACATGGCATGTGGAACATTCCTCAAGTCCATCCATTGCTATAACACCCCTCCAAAATTATTGCTGTATCAGTGACCTCCAATGGCAAACCTTGTGGAGACATCGGGCTGTCCTCTGGCACCACAGTGAGAATTCCTATCGATACTTGAGGTGCAACAATATCAATGTCCTAAGAAAGAAAGAAAAAGCAATATTAAAATACATTCTTATATTGCAAACGCAAATAAGTGTATGTTTCCTTTTAAAAATGTAAACTGCTTAAGTGCTGCTGTCTTCTTGAAGTAACATTTAATTTTGTAACAGGGCTTCAGTGGGAATTGTCATGATAATTTGGACCTTTTCAGCAAAAAGCATAATTGAAACATTTAATAGCAATATTTTTTCAGTAAAACAGTTACATCCATCCCATGATCGGTTTGTTTCACAACATTCCTCAAATATCTTCCTTCGTGTTCATCAGAACAAAGAAATGTATACAGGTTTGTAACAAAATGAGATCCTTTCCCTATCCTTTAATGTTTAACTTATTATTTAACGCTAATTATTGGTCATCAAAAGGTGTTTGTTTTTGTTGTTACTGGCTGAAACACGTCTATACCAGCAGAGAGTGAGGCGATAGGGTGGAGAAGGGATGCTGCTAAAACTGTCACGGGACATAGGTAAGGAATTGCTATATATAGAGACCTCTTTGCGCGGAGTAGTTGGATTGAATTGAATTGGAAAAATTCAAGACACTATTCTATATTGAGATTTGTATAGTTTGAAAACAGTTTCATCCACATTTTAAGATTATTTGATCAAATGTTATGGAAAACAAAGAATATATTGTACTTGCATTTATTTATCTTCTATGTACTTTATATAAGATCTCTTAAATAAACGTAACGCTGACACAAAAATTGGGACATCTTTCTTGTAGCACTTTTTACAGATATTAAATAAGAAGAATACTTACAAAGCATGTTTTGAAGAAGTCTGTAGTGTCTTCCCCAAGAAGGACAGGCAAGACCACGGAGAACTGCTGTCCGTCGAGCAGTGACCTCAGTGATGTTCTAACAAATAATACATAAAACATCAAGATCAACAGTGAAAACAAATCACTTTAAAGTTGACAAATGGACTTACACTATTGTTAAAAGAAAAAAACACACACTTACTGCAGACTTCATTTGCATTAGATACTTCGAGAGCTTTTTTCCAGCTGTGCCTTTCTTGGATTTGAAAACTTTCCAGAAAACGAGAAGTATGTTTATCAAGGACTGAGAAGAATTCTTGCTTGAGGTTTTTGCTTGTGATCCGGTTGAACTCAGCAATGATCTACGAAAAGGAGAACAAAAGAAACAACTCATTAAGACTTAAAACATTTTTACATGCCCTAGATAAAATGTGTCTTAATTACCTGACTTTCCCTGAAGAGTGCTGGCCATCTTTGTAAAGTCTCTTTTACTGAAGGCTCCTTTTCAACCAACTCTTTTCTTCTTAGCGAAAAAGTTGTGTCCATGTACTGTGCTAGAGGGTTAAGAAAAAAACAATGTCGCTTAGACACACGTGCTTGCAGAATATATAACCTTACACATTATTGTATTTTAGAACAGAAGGCAAAAATCCTGTATACTATGCTCAAATGTTAAATTGCGGGTATGAGTAACGTTACACATGTACAGAGCTTCACTTGTCCGTCATTAATCTGAAAACAGTTGTTATAGTTATATATATAAATGACATCAACACTAATTATAAACTTTTTACTTTTCCATTGCATACCTTTTCCTTTTACTCAAGTAATTATTAAGACTATAACTTCAACTAATCATTTACACAATTACTTGTATTTTACTTAAGTAAGTTTTTGTTACTCTATCCACCTCTGTAACTTGTCTGTTGACCTAAAACACGTTTATCTTTAAAGCGAGACGATTACCAATTATTAGATTGCTAAGAGCAAATTAATGAACCTGCGATCTGAACCAAGTGCATGTGCAGTCTTCTTCTTCTTCGTCCAATTAATGAGCTCTCACTGAGCTCATTACGCCACCTACTGTATATCTGGTGCATTCACAATACTTAAACTTTTAAGTTGAGCTAAATGAACAAGTTGAGTTTAAGCACTTTGTGTGGGGAAAAAGTTGGAATTACTTAGTTAAACTAAGTAATGTCAACAAACTTAATAAAATAAGTTAAGTTTACTTAATCATTTTAGTAAGCTCAGCAATTACATTTATCAGTGTAGAATGTGATGAAACAGAGTGTAAAATAGCTGGGCTATTTGCAGAGGTGGAAAGTAACGAATTACATTTACTCGCGTTACTGTAATTGAGTAGCTTTTTTCTGTACTTGTACTTTTTTAAGTAATTTTTTTAATCTGTAATTTTACTTTTACTTAAGTATATTTGTGTGAAGTATTGTACTTCGCTACATTTTAAAACACATTCGTTACTGAGTAAAAAAAAATCGCTCCGTGGAAACAACTGCAGCAAATAATGGGCAGAAGAAGAAACTGGCGCTAAAATCACAAGAAAGATGCAGACGAACAAGACAGGCGTTAATGGTGCAGACCCAACTGAAAACCAAACCCCGTCGTACTCTGCTGAAGTTGAACTCAAAGGAAATGAAGTGAACCCCTGGCCATATTCATGCTCTATTATGCAGTGTAAGCTGTGTTTGCCTCGGGAGACCGAACTAGCAGCTTATAACATCTCGACATCGCCCTTCGCAAGCATGTAGAGGTAAATACTTACATCGGTGGTTAAAATGAAGCTTTGACGGTTTAGCAAAAGGTTTTGCACAAATGAGCCAAAAAGACAGTGGTGCAGGGTGTGCAATATTATCTGAGATAATATAGTAATTGTTGTTTTAACGATGTGCGATTTGACATTATCAGTATTTTGCCAAAAACCAAACAAATCACTCTAAACAGTGTGCCGTGAAATCTAGTAACGTTAGATAAGACTAATCCGCGTGCATCTGGACTGCTTTCTTTCACTACGTGATTCAGTCTGTTAAAATGCGTTTAGAATGATCACAAAATTGAAGATATAGAAGCAGAAAATGTATATATTTATATAATTAAGATATAGTAAGTCAACATCACATGAAAAATACCGTTTTTCTCAAAAAAGGCACCATGATTACATAGACCTGTAGTTTTGCTTTTTACAACAGTTCAAAAAACAAGAAGTTAATTAAGAGACTTGCGTTTTAGACACC
>QVTF01005020.1:12500-29615 GCA_003573665.1 Oxygymnocypris stewartii | reverse complement strand
AAAACAGATGCCCTTTAGTGAGAAAAGGTTCTTAATTATCATAACAAATGCATAACAATAGTTTTCTTTTGATTTTGGGGTGGAATATGAGTTTCATGAGATTTAGCTGTCTATTTAAGGAAATGTGAGCTATTTCTTCCAAACATGTTTCAGGTTAATCTGACTTCTGCTTACCTGTGAAACCTGAACCCACCGGATACATCTGCTAATATGTGTGTGTGTGTGTCCACAATCTTGTTGATCAGTAACCAACCTGAAGTTGCAGGTGTTCGTATTGGCGATGATGAAATCTGCCAACTTCTGACCTCAACGCAGCTTCTCCCACACGTGTGTGTTTTCTTGTCTTACACCTCCTGTAGTCAGATGGAGGAGAACGCTTCGCATGATTCTGTGCTCCGGTGAGACAAAACAACAAACACATGTTCAAGCTGCACAGAGAAACACACACACACACACAGAGAGAGAGGTTTGAATGAAAATAAGCTTACACTTTAACCACAGAAGGTTTGTGTGGTGTCAATTTCTAAGAATGTAGTCTCGGCGCATTACAACATGAAATGTTCATTAATAAAAATATGTTTAATAATAAAATACCTATATCACAGGCACATTATTTAAAGGAACATTTAATGTTTTGACAGCTTCACAGTGTTTCACTCTTCAGAATGTGAAGAACATTAAACACACACACACACACACACACACACACACACACACACACACACACACACACACACAAACTATTTTAAAGAGCTAATTTCATCAGATTAAATATTCCTAGATCATTCAAAGCAAGCACTCACATAATCTTTAAAAAAAAATTCAGAAAACAAGACTTCAGTAAACAAGAATATATTTTGTCATTCTGCTTCTAAAGTAAATGTATCTTGATTTAAGAAGGTTTATCTTTTTATGAACACTTTTCCACTTTGAAACAGTCTAATTTAAATGAGTCTTGACCCACAGGACACGGCGGTGCTTCTGGACCATGTTCACATATGGCTTCCTTTTAGCATGATAGAGCTTTATTCGCATCTGCTGATGACACGGTGGATTGTGGTTTCTGGAAGTATTCCTGGCCCATTTAGTAATGCCAATGACAGAATCATGCCGATGAGTGATACAGTGTCATCTGAGGGCCCGAAGACCATGGGCATCCAACAAAGGTCTTCGGCCTTGTCCCTTATGCACAGAGATTTATCCAGTTTCTCTGAATATTTTGATGATGTTATGCACTGTAGACGATGCGATTTCCAATGTTTTTGCAATTTGACGTTTAGGTACGTTATTTTTTAAGTATTCCACAATCTTTTTACGCACTCTTTCACAATATGGAGAGCCCATGCCCATCTTTACTTCTGAGAGACTCTGCCTCTCTAATACATCCCTTTTATAGCTAATCATGTTACAGACCTGATGTCAATTAACTTAATTAGTTGCTAGATGTTCTCCCAGCTGAATCTTTTCGAAATGTCTAGCTTTTTCCCCTTTGTTGCCTACATGACAACTTTTTTGAGACCTGTAGCAGGCATCACATTTGAAATTAGCTCATTTAGTGGATAAAAGTGTAACATTCTCAGTTTAAACATTTATGTTATCCATGTTCGATTGTGAATACAATATTGGCTCATATGATTTGAAAGACTTATAGATTTATTTTTATTTAAATGTAAAAAAATGGAATTGGAATTGGGGCTGTGATACTTAATGCTGTTTGTGTTGTTTTCCCTCCAAAATGATGTCACTTCCTGATGGATGATGTCATTGAATAAATTACTTTAGTTAGTTAAAAGGGTTTCACAAAGGACTAATTGGATGGAAAGTGATATTGAAAAACAAAATTGATAATCAGTTAAATCTATATTCTCAAAAAGACATGTCTAGGTTGAAAGAAATAATCAATGGCATCGTTCTGAATATATTCTCAGTTTTTCTCGTTAAAAGTTAATGCAGCATCCAGGCGTGACAAAAACGAACAGCCAAACGAATCAATGAATTAAGACTTGTTGAAATGACCATTGTTTTGACATGAAGGCTAAAATAAAGAGATTAAGTTTTCCAAAGAGAGAAACAATCAGGTTTAATTTGATGAATTACATTTTCCTGCCTTGGCATTTTGGCAGCCGATGCTTTTATCGCATCACATTCATCAAAACATTTCCTCAACACTCTGTGACACCATCATTCCCTAGAAGAGCATCACTCAAAGAGAAACAGTCGGAGTTCCTCTGGGATTCACGGCTGAATTTATGTGAATCATCACTCGCTGCACAGCTGACTCGCACAAACAAATAATTGAATTGCTGCAAGTGCATAAAACACCACAATAGCTGATGTAACAGCATCTAACAGCTTTAACTGAGACCGGGACAGAGCAAATGTAAATCTGAGGTCCTCCTCGAATCCTTAATCTCTTCTAGCTCTGGTTGTTTTCCGTGTCTGTGTTCAATCCTTATGAAATAAATTCATTATGAAAATTGTATATTTTGAAATGTTAAAAATCGTGGCTTCATTTGAACTGTATGAAGCTTGCTGACTTTTATGGCATTTGATATGTAAACACAAAAAAAATGAGGGCATGAATCAAAAAATGCTTAATTGTCGTAATAAAGTCACACTTGGGATCTTCAGTCAAAAATGACCACCAAAAGAAATTAATGGGAAATTTGAAAAAAAATTGAAATATAGAAAAAAAAGATACAATCTACAAATCAGCCATGATGCAGAAAAAAGTGCACAGCTAGTCTCTCTTTAATCTGAAATACTGAATTAACTGAAACATAATTGAAAATAAGATTTAAAAATTATTTTCAATGGGAAAAAATTGATATTAATTATTGCATAAATATTAATTGGTACCATGCAATTCTCTCAAAATGCAAAAAAAATAAATATTATTGAACAAAAATATATTGCATTGATTTTTCTGGGGGGGGGGGGGGGTAAAGGCTTTTGTCACCTTTGTCCGCAAAGGTACCAAGTGTGACCCAAAAATAAAGGGGCTCAGAGCATTGTAATCCCAGTTCTTTCTTTATTCTAACCCCTCTTTCTTCTTGAGAGGTTATCTTCCTAAACTGTGTCTGAATATTTCAATGAGACAAAGTTGATTCTTTAATGAATCGCAGCTGAGAACATTAAGTCTCGTGAGGTAGAAAAGAGTAACCTCTGAGCAATAAAATATTCCTGTGGTTGCACTGAGATGTTGTTAGAGAAGTGTTGTAGTTTTCTGTAGCCCTTTAGCCGAGCGCCGTGTTCCGCTGGGAAGGATTTTTTCATCGATAACATGCCCATTATTGTTGTAAGGTCAGTAATCAGCTTTCTGATATGAGCCCTGTGTTCTGGGCCCGGGTCAGACAGATGTTGACATACTGTTCACTACGGAGTTATGAATATTAAATATGTGTCGGCTACACATCATTCACACGTTAATGTCCTTCCGTACAGAGCAGCGCTCTATTATACCATCCATCAATCTGGCTATGCTAGCGAATGTACGGATATCTGTGGGTATACCTCATACTGTCAAACATGGCCGAGATACACAGCAGCTACAACACATGATAGATCATTTCCAGTTAATTCCATAGAATCTAATCATAACATATTACTCCTGTGACAATGTTTGTGTTTTAAAATGTGATGAAAAACCCTGTTTCGTATTTATTTTTGTTTCTTCTATAGTGATGTGGCAAATTGCTAAGTGGTTACCAAATTAGAAGTAAAATGACTCAAAACTCTGATTGGATGAGTTTGAAATTGTGGTACAATGCTGATAAACACATTTATATATAAATGCACACCAATTTGCATTGCAAACATTGTCAATGTAAACAACTTACAGTTAGAAAACTGTGTTTTTAATTTTGCAAGCTCTTGTATTCAAAGAGACGTATAATGCAAAAACATTTTCATTAATGAATTAATTAATTCATTCATTCATTCCCTGGCAATTTACCTTGTAACCTGATTAGTGCACTATATTGCCTTATATTAATGGAAAACCTGTATTTTTTCTCATGTTACTGTTGCTACCATTTTAACCAATAAGCCATAGAGGTCATGCATCACATTGATTTTACCACTTTGCTGGTAAAAAGGCAACCGTGGTAAAATCACAGTAATGCATGACCTCAGTTCTGGAATTCCTCTGAGGGAATTCTCAAATAATGAATAGAAAGTTTTGTTTATTACATGGGACTGTATGCACTGTATTCGTGCCAATTCACTTAAAGGGGTCATATGATGCGATTTCAAGTTTCCCTTTCTCTTTGGAGTGTTACAATCTGTTGGTGCATAGATACGATCCCTGAAGTTGCAAAGTCCGCCCCTGGGCGTTAAATATCCGTAGCACGCTTGAGGTATTCGGCCAATCACAACGCACTGGATAGCTGGCCAATAAGAGCATGCTTTGCTTCTCAGAACAATGAGCCTGGTAAACATCGTTTCAGAAAGGCGGGGCATAGAGGAGCAACAATAATGTACAATTTGTGGAAAATAATGTGTTTTTCTAATCTTAATCCGCATAAACACATTGCATTACACCAAATACTTTTTAGCAACGTCATATGACCCCAATTTATGCAAATCTGGTAACTCTCAAACACTTGAAAATAAAAACCTGTGCCGAATGCAATTTAACTGGTGCAATTCTGGGCTCTTTAAAATGTAGCGTGCACTTAACTGCATGGCACATCTATGCTCCGTCATAACTACTGCATCATTTGAATATCATTTGCAGCCACGATCAGTAGAATTTTTTTCTGAATTTTCTTTACCGCCTTTTACCAGGTTAAACTACATTCGACCTGGTTTAGTGTTGAAATATTGTAGGACTTACTTCCAAGTGTTTACTCCAGATGTTTTTTTCTGCTGTGCAACCACAGACTTTTGATAAAAAGTTCTAGGACAAAAAAAAGAAACGACTATGAAGTAACAGAACTGAAGAAAGGGAGAGGAAAGGAAAGCAAGCAAAGTCTTGTTCCTACACTATGACTAATTTACAAGTTTTCTTCCTGGGATGAAAAGAAGAAGGGTGAAAAGAGAAGAGATGAGATGAGAGGGGCGTTTGATATGTGTCTCTCGGGACTGCAGCGATGACAATTACACCAGGTTGAGGCTCGTGTCTGCGGTCAGTTCCAATGCTCATGCTAACAAGCCCTGTCCCTCCGCTGGCTGCGCTGACACAAACGAAAGGGAAGAAACACAGCTGAGGCCCTAAAACAAGACCGGCGGAGTTTGCTAAAGAAAATGCATCAATGGCAGCCGATGATCAAGGTGCAATACTCCTTCTCTCTCTCTTTCTCTGTGCTTTTGTTCAGTAGTAATGACCTGTTTTGATTCATTTTTGTTTTGCTCTACACCTTTTCTCTTTCGCCTTCAGTCATAAACTCACCACGACCCAGTCCCCACGTTTTCTTCACATTATTTGTTTCCCCCTTTTCTTTCCCACCATCCCCCTTTTTCTGCCAGAGCCGTCTTCCAGAAGCTTCATCCCACAATGGGCATCTAAACTCATTAAGTAAATTTTCAGAGAGTCATTAACGGGGCTTTTCACTGGGCCTGAGATCTCATCCTTAATTAGGTGAGCGTTTTTGACAGGACACAAAAACAAAAGGCGAGCAGCGTTTTTGAAAAGAAGCAGGTCCCGCCAAGGGCCTCACGTTCTCCACCACTAATGAATGGCTTCTTTAAAAGAAAGAGTGAACGGGGAGGGGAGGAGCGGCATTGGAGAGACGCAGAGAGGAGCGGTGCCCCAGACAATGGGCTCCGTCTCGGGGAGTCACGCTGCTCTGCACTCCCTCACCAGGTGACCATGTGCCCTCATTAGGAGACAATGGCCACTCGGTTGGTCCGGGGTAAACAGAGTGGGCAGAGGGGTTGTACCTGTGGGTAATCGGGGTCTGCTAACATGATTCTCTAGGCTTGTGTTTTGGCGGGTTGACATGCTGTTCTCTCACTGATGGGTGTAGTAGACTTCATTTGGGGGTTTGACTGGTGTCTGATTAGCTTGTTGGGTAGAGGATTTTGGTTCGGCATTGAATTGACAAATCATTTTTAGGTCTAATTGGCAGAAGTTGGGTGTTTGATTACTTACTGTTTTTTCCATTGGTAATGGGTTTGGTTCAGGGCTGTAATCACCATACACAGTGCCCCCCCAATAATTAGAAATGGGCAAATTTTCCCCCTGCAATGTTTGATATTCTTGCACTGGTCTGCTGCACTCCCTTATGCAGCGTTCTCTTTATTGTTAGGATGATGGTTCAGAACTTACATGTTTAGCCTGGTCTGCCTCAGCAGTCTCACAGTGCTCGCCAGTGTCAAAATTATTGAGCTGGTCAATCAAATCAATGTAGTCGAGGTTTAATGTTCAAACAAGCACAGAAGGAATTCCAGCACAAATCGGTGAAAGAGAGCGAGGTAAGATGGAAGTAGAAAAAAAATGTTGATATTTGACAACTGTAATATATAAATGTTAAATGACTGATAGGCAGGGATACAAAGTGCTCAGGATTTTTTCCCCCAAATATGGTCAAATCGAAAATGATTTAATTGCTGTAAAGGTTCGGTTGGGTGTTGGACCACTAATGGGGTTGTATTTTGGTGTTTAGAGCTTTAGTTGGGAGCATAATGTGCAAAGGGGTTTTGTTTGATGTTTCACTGACATTATATTTTGGTTATGTGTAGAGGGGTTTGATTTTTAGAAGGGTTTTGATGGTGTTTGACTACTTAAAAGGTTTAAACTTCATTAGTATATGAGTTTACTTTGGTGTTGGATCACCTACGGGGTTTTAGATATGAGTATTTAAGACACCTCACATTGTAAAAACTAATTGCAGGGAGGTAGCATTACCCACCCCACCCCCCACTACATATTAGTTTGTCCTCAACTCATAGTAGTACATATAGAATACAGTGGCTCCTAGTTCAAATTTTGTTAGCACTAACTCATAAGCCACAATACAGTTAGTTCAATAATATTAGTGTGCCACACTTGGCACTCCTGCAAAACTGATGTAGAGTGTGACAAAGTCTGAACAGAAGTGTTCAGAGGAGGCACATTCATATACTAGGTAGAAACCGTAAATGCATAATGATTGAATTACTGGAAACACATTTTAATTCTTTGGAAACAGGGCTTCAGTCTAGATATTGTATATAATCTGTGGGCATCAGGGAACCACTATCATTATGCAGGAGACTTCCAGGAGAGGTTTGATGTCTGGTAACACAAACCCAGTCTCATAATGTAACAAATGACAGGTCAGAGGCGAGAGTAGATCCACTAGCAGCTTTATTGGTACAAGGTCAAACATCAAGCAGGGGTGTCGAGGGCAACGTAGAAAAGGCAGAGTCGAAATCAGAGGCAGAGCAATGGGTCAGGGCAGGCGGCAGACAGAGAGGATTACCAGAAAGCAGGCGGGGTCAGAGAGGCAGGCAGCAAACGATCAGGAGAGGGAGTCAACAGTCCAGGTATAACACGGGAAGACAAACTAGGGAAAACCGCTCGGAAATGTTAGCCAGGGGAAAACAAGACTTCGCAGTGAGTGCATGTGAGAGTGCTGCTTAAATGTGTGGGAGTGAATGAGGTGCAGGTGAGGTGAGACAATCAAGACTAATGAGTGAATGGTGACAGCTGTGTGATTGGTGTAATGGTGGACGGGAATGTGTGTGTGCAGTGCATGATGGGAGATGTAGTCCATGGGTGATGTGCAGTTGTAGTGAGTGGTAACCAGATTCATGACACATAAACACTTACAAGATTGTTAACTGTAAAAACATTCATATTCTCATCACCCGTTTTGCTGCTTTGTGTACATACCCTGTACAACCCGTTTGCACATCCCTCTTGTTCATAACACTATTTATTAAGTCCCAGTATACTGTTGTTTGCACATCTTATTGTTTTGCACTTTTTATTCCATTGCACATTTTACTCTTATTTCTCTTTTTCTACCATATATATGCTCTTGTGTTGTGTTACTTTTATATAATTTTTATTTTTATTTTTTTTGCACTGTCCACTGAGCGGACCTGATTTGATTACATTTCACTTCTGATTATACCCTGTATAATTTATTATGTGACGAATAAAGAAACCTTGAACCTTGAACCTTGGTATTATATGTAGAGGGGTTAGATTTGTTGTATTTTTTTCTTTTTCTTTGGTGTTTGACTACTTAAAGGGTTTCGGTTTCACTGGTAAAAGGTTTGGTTTGTGTTAGACATTTATGGTTGTTTTAGCTGGTGTTGTTTGTGGTTTAGTTTGAAGGATTGTGTGTAGAGAGGTTTGGTGTTTTATTTACATTGGTTTTTGTATATGTCATGTGCAGAGGGGTTTGATCAGTAGATAGGGTTTTTTGTGTGTTTGACTATTAAAAGTGTTTCAGGTTCAAATGTGTAAGGGTTTGGTTCGATTGATAACTGATAGAGGGTTTTGGTTGGGTCTATGACTGGTAAAGAGGTTTGGCGTTTTAAATAGGTGTTTCCAATCTGATCTCATGAGAATGCATGCATTGTCATGGGACTGTGTTGGTGTTTCATTGGTACAAAACATGGGTTTGGATGTGCATTGGACCATTTATGGGATTTTAGTTGGGTGTTTAGTGGTTGCGTTGTGTGAATTGTGTGTAGAGGTGTATCATTTTGTTGGTTGACTGGTAATTGTCTTTGGTCGCGATGGAAAGCATGGCATCTCTCTCTCGTTCTCGCCCCATGTGGGCGCATGTCTACAAGGCTCAAACAGGTGGCAGGTGTATTGTGTGTTTCAGCTGTCTGTTCTTCTCTTCTCTCTGTGCTTCTCTCTGTTTGTCTTTTTCTCAGGTGTACTGGGGCTTGTTAGGAGGGCTGATGCTGCTGTGCGACATTCAGTTATTTCTAACAGCTCCAGTGTGTTTGTGTTCGTGTGTGTGTATGTGTGCGTGTTCCTCTTTGTACCTCAGAGAATTAGTACTTGGTAATTACCAACAGGTGGATTGTTTGAGCTGTGCTGCGTTTCATTCTGTCATCAAGAACAAACCTGTTCCACACACACAGACTGCTGCCCCTCGCCTCCCATAAGCCTCATTATGACTCTGACTTATAGTGTTTGCTTAATTTAGGTAATTAAAGTTGCTGATGCTGAATCTGGCTTTGACTTTATGCATTTTATTTGCTCGCAGAACTCCTCTGTTGTGGAAACATTGCATTGGCAAATGGGAACATTTATAATTGTGTGTGAGTTGGTTTTGATATTGCTGTGGGGGATATTTTCTGTCCTCAAAAGGAGAAGTAAATCCTGATGCGCACACATTATGGGAAACAAATATAAAAAGGTGTCGGCGTATCTTATGCCGGTTTTGGGTCAGGTGGAAGGTGAAGAATCGAAGTGTGAAAGACAAACGTAACAATTTTACACAAAAGCACAGGTGAATAGCAGGTGAGTCACACTGACAGACAGGTGAATCATATGTTCTCTTCCCAAATGTAGTTGATTTGCTTATGTAGCAGCATTTTAATGCATTATACGAGTGACAGGAAGTTTGTTCTAAAAAATAGGAAGCACAGTTATGCAGTCTTCTAAGACTTTCAGACAGCATTGTATATGTAATTTATGGAGAGGTTAATCCCAGAATGCATTGCAATACGCTCTGTAAGCAGATGGCAGAGAAAGTCAGATGCATTTTGATAATATTCATAATTTAATTTAGCAAGGATGCATTACATTGATTAAAAGTGTCAGAAAGACATTTATAATGTTACACAATATAGCTTAATTTCAAATAAAAATGCTGTTTTTATTTATCAAAGAATACTGAAAAAATAAATGTTTCACAGTTTCCACAAAGATATGAAGATATGATGCAGAAAAGGCAGCTGCGCATCACATAAATACATTACTTTTTTCAGATATTCTCATAGAAAACAGCTATTTTAAATTGTAATACTATTTCACAATATTACTGTTTGTATCTTTTGATCAAATAAATGCAGCTTTGGTGAGCAAAAGGGACTTTAGTTTCCTGTCATTCTGCATCTCTTCAATAAAGAAGCTCAAGCTCAAGCAGGGCAGTTATTATAAGAGTCTTATAAGTGGTAAATGAGCAGTGTGGCTGAGTTTGCCAGAGATTGAAGCATCTCTCCTGGAGATTGGTGAAGTCACACTGTGCGCCGAGGCCTGTTAGCGCTGCCAGCTCCAGTGACGGATCCATCACAACTCCTGGAATTAAACAGGAATTACAGAATGCTTGGAGAACCTGACAACAGCAGAAAATACTCCTTGGTGCTGCGTGTGTGTTCGCAGACTTTGCTTTAGTAATACCCCTCAGAGTGAGATTTAGGTGAGCTGTCAGCGAGCAGAGAGAGAAAGAGGCGAGTTTCATCCCCAGACGCTCCGCAGGAGACTGCGCCTCGGCTGTATTTTATCCCAGGCATTAGACAGCACGGCTGCCAGTGAAAACCACGAATAAATAACATATTATTTGCCATGAGAATAGAACACATTTCACTTCATTCTTGCATTTGAGTAACAATGTACGGCCTGTCCCCCGGTCACGCCGTGAATATCACCGTCAGCAGCCGCTAACAATGCAGGAATTATGACAGCGCTGAAAGCAATCGAGCGCTTTACCTTTTGTGTCGAATTGCTTTTTATTGTAAAACTGCAGAATGGGTGATTAAAGAAAAAAAGTCGATGAACTCTGGGCTTGATGTTCTGGGTGTTTGTTATGATAGTAAATGCTGTTTTTGTGTGGTCTGTAAAAGCTGGCACAGCTCTTTTTCTCCATGTTGTTTGGTTTTGTTATAGGTCTGCATTCACACTGATGATTTTTCTGACCTCAAACTGAAAGATACACCATCCGGACACGAAACACGTCAGCGACTTTCCTTCTCTAAGTGAACCGGGTTAAGCCAAGCTACAACATTTTACTGAGTATAAGTCACATTTTTTATTGCCTGAAATGTTCTGCGACTTATAATCTGAAGTGTCTTATATAATGCAGTAAACATTTCACAATGTTGTGTTTCTGAAAAGCATCGTTGTTCAACTAGGGTCACAAGTTCCATCATTACCAACATAGTTCAATGATTTGATGTTTCGCGAAGCCTTGTTCCAGTGAACATTGCAAACAGCAATGCAAACAAGTTTTATTCCAGTTAAATATATGTACAGTACATTTCAGTCCATATATTTTAGCATGTCAACAATCGGCGCAGTTTTTAAATAGTGCACATGTGCATAAATGCATTGGGAACCCTGGGGTATGATGTAAGGGAAGAGCTGTGATTAATCTATTAAAAATAGATACTATTAAAAAAAATAGTATCTCGGAGATCTGAAATCAGTGAATTCGCAGAAGTCATTACTCCACCACTTCATGTGACGTGAGTAATAACGGCCCTATGTTGAACCGATGTGGTTCAAACGATGAAGATGCGACCGTGTTCAGGAAACAGTCACGACTAGTTCGTTTCCATGATACACCGATGCAGCTTCTCTCAACAATGACATTTTAACCAGGTGTGGTTTAATCATTTCAGTACACTTTCATCCTCAGTACATTCACTGACGGTTTCATGTAAAATGCAGGCAAAACTTGACAGCTCTTGTGATAATCAGAGGCTCAAATTACCTAAAATCTCAACTAGGAGTTTTTTATTAATTCACTGGGAAACTAAATTGTGTTTAAATGATACCATTTGATTTTACAAGCATTTTGTTGAAGGTTTGATGTTTTTAAAACAAATTCAAAGTTTTGATAGAGGCATTAAAAGTAGTGAATAAACTACAGTTTGAGTAGCAAAATTGTGTTTTGCCTTTGGGAAATAATACATTTTGAACATACATAAATTTGCATGAATATACAATCATTTCTGTACTGTTCGCAACACAAGTTTGCAATAGTCTAATCATCAATTTCAGATTTACCCAGCTCTAAATGGCATGTAAAAGCATCCAGATGGTTTCTTGTCTTAGTGTGCAGTTCAGAATAAAGACTAATACATTTATGCATTTAGCAAATGCTTTTATCCAAAGCAACATACAAAAGAGGAACCAAAGCAATTCGTCGAAAAGCCAACAGTATTCATAATTGATTCAAATATAGTGGACCAAGCTTCATGCTGAAAAGTTTGATTTTGTGAACTAGGACCAAACAGTCCCACCCAGTCCCTTCAGCTCATTTATTTTGGAAAGATTTGAACACGTTACACTTGACGGCAAACGGTGTCAGTAATGGATCTGTGTGTTTTGTCTGATCAGTGAACGAGAGTGGAGGGAGTATCGTGTTATATCACGGTCTCGGAGCGAAGTCTTGAATAACACTGTAAGATACGCTCCGCTGACAGTGACTCATAAAGCTGAGAGCGCACGAATCAGGGGAGAAATACAGCATCTACAGGATGTTTAAATAGAACATAATAATATTTCATAATATAAGCCTCTTGTGTGCATTAGCACCTGCACTGGAGTCCAAGAAATCACCTCGTTACCATAGTAATGCCAGTATTAGAATAACACGGCAATAAAGCGGAAGAAGCGTGTGTGTGTGTGTGTGTGTGTGTGCGCATGCTGATATTGCACATTTACACACACCCTCACACAACATAAACATTTAGTTGTGTTGACAAGTGTAATTTTCTGTTTTTGTAATGTATGAACGAGCTCTGAAAATCATTTGAATGGATAGAAAACATAAGCCTACGAGTTATAAACAACAATGATAACCAAAGTTTAAGTCAATATTGTCACTACAGTAAAACTGTGGTAACTTGGTGTTTGCCACAACTGTCATTGAAATGCTAAGTAAAAGAAAATGACAGAGCCTTAAACCATTTGTATGAGATCTCATATTCATTTAATGTGAAATTCTTCAGTAATTACAATATTTCGGCAGAAACTATATGGTAAAGTTGTGCATGGGTTTTTTATTGTGTTTGATATTAAATGTTGATTTAAATGCTTTAAACTACACTGTGCCAAAAAACAAACACAAATAAACTGAATTTATAAGTGAAACAAGAATAACATTTCCAATGGGATAAATCTGAATTCAAAGACTTGTATTTTATTTTTCATGTTTAAAGCACTAATTCAAACAGTATAGTTACAGTTATTGTTACTACAGTAAAACTGGTATAGTTTGGAATTAGCCCCATCTGTAATAGAGACGTTATAGATACAATGTTTTGCATTAGTAAAGACCATTAAACATGGTCAGTCTTGTCACAAATATTGTAAACAATAGTGTCTCGGTTGTTGAATAATAGTGTCTTGATGTTCGTGCTGATATTGGTTTGCAGTATTGTATTTATTTTCAATGACTGGCTATTTCCAGCAAAGAGTGCTAGTGTGATGTGATGTGGGTGTGTCCAGCAATGCAATATATTTACTTTACTTTGATATTTATTCATTTTGCCTTTTATCCAAAGTGAGTGTAAAAGAGAAACAAAAGAAAGTCAAAGAGAAAACAGTATTCATAATATAAAATGCCAGGTTTATTAGACTTTATTTTAACTAGACATTAATTCGATATTTAAACTGGATTTGTAAGCAAGCTAAAGAAGAGTATAAAAGAGAGGTTTATGCTGATTAAATAAACCATACACCATAAAACTTATACCCCCCCCCCCCCAAAAAAAAGTTGAGAAAGGTTGAACTTGATTGACTTTCTGTGAGATTCTGGAGATGTTCCAGAATCAGAGTATTTAAATGAATCTTTGAATTGAAAGGACAACTATCTCATTTTTACTAGCAACACACCCCATTTGTGATTATACTGTTATGCATTCTCCAGCAGTAGAAACGCCTGGCCTGACCGGCAGTACAGTTAGCGGTGATCTCCAGCTGTAAGAGCAGTGCTAGTGTGCTGTGATCTGTAGAGCTGTTATTATCAACTGGATCTCATTAGAGCAGATTCCACAGACTGATTCAATCATCCACCTCAGCTTCCAAAGACCCGGAGGGAGAGCGGACGAGTGTGTGTGTGTGTGTGTGTGTGTGTGTGTGTGGTAGCTTGTGCCTCCTTGTAACAATAGCAGAGGTGACTGGGCCTACAAGAGCACTGACAGCTTTACGACCCTTGTGCCAGAGCGAGGAAGAGAATTCTGGGAAAAGAGTTCTGGACTCAGTCCCAGACAAGCAGGTAGTTGTGTGTGTGTGTGTGTGTGTGTGTGTGTGTGTGGATGGTCAGGTAGTGTTTCACACTGGCTTGTTTAAATTTACAGGAAGAGACTGAAAAACTGTGATCCAACCTCCATCTGTTGTTTAATATGATACTTGTGTGCATTTCATTTGGAAATTGGACAAAACTTTGAAATCAAATAAGCGCGAGCATTGATAGCAAAGGTCTTTCAACTAAACATAAATATATTCAACCAAACCCTTGAATATCTATCAAAGATTTAACGCCATAAACCTCACAAACACAATAATATGGTTCATTCTTCATTGGAAGCACTCCTATGTTTTTCTGACTTCTATTGTGCACTGAAATGTGTTTGGTCCACACTCGAAACACGACAGCAGCTTTGAGTCAACGGTCAGGCCAAACCAGTCTCATCTTCAGTACATTCACTGATCGTCTGATGCTATTCCACACAATACTGGAAATCACAGACTACAGCGGCCAAGCGAAGCTTCCAGGAGTCGACGGTCACTGCTTTTATTAACTTTCTGGGAAACCAAGTGTTTAAACACTACAGTTTAATAATATGAGTGCTTTGATGAAGACCTAGACACTGAGTTTGTGAAACATATGAATACATTGATTGAGGCATGAAGTGGCACAACTAGATTTTGAGCAGCACAACTAAATATTATACTTCATTTTCTCCTTTTCTAATATTGAACAGACACTTCCAGTTTTTTCTGCACAAATTACTGTTTTCCAAATGTGTTATACTTCTTGTCATTTCTGAATCCTCTATTTCAGATTTCGGACAAACTTGCAAAGTGCATGCTTATTTTGTGTGTTTTATACTAAATGTCTAAAAAATAATATATATATATTTTTTTTGTCAGTAGTGATGTCTTGCTTTCCAGTCAAAAATAAATGTTTTATTTACAAGAACAAATACTTCATTCAAAGGGAAAACAAGTTTATTTTTCTAGTTTAGAGCAAAAAATAACTTTCTTTTTTCGGAAACTGTCAAAAACATTTTTTATTTGACTTCTCAAGTAACTGTATCTTGATTTAATAATGTTGATTTATTGCAGAAAAACGTCAAATCCAGACACTATCTCATTGAAAGCACTCCTAGTAGTAGTCTAGGAACGTCTAAACAAGTCTTGTTTTCATGACCTGATATAAAGGAGTGCACACTGATTCCAGAAGTTGTGTATCAGTCATCCAGAGCAGTTTGAACAGATGATTTCAGCAGCTTGTGTAGTTGTTCAGGCTTTATGCAGATCGGTTTGGCCCTTCACCGCTGTCTGGAGGAGGAGTACTAATAATGAAGACAGCTGTACATGTTCCCAAAGAGCATTACAGGGACGAAAGCAGTAGTATGCATCACCAGTGATGACTTTTGATGGGGTTTTGTCAAGAGGAAGGACACATTGGATCTCTTTCATCTACACCTGTGTGGATTGCAGTGCGCTTATTATGGGATTACAGTTTTATTTCAGCTGCTTACACACCAAATCTTTACTTGTCACACAGTTTCTGAAAGCTGACACTCAAACAGCAGAAACACACACCAAATCTGCAAAACCAGACACTAAATCTCAGCCTTTGACTCGGTTTTCAATTTCATAAAACACATTTTTGTGAAACACCTCAAATGTGACACAAAAATCTAGCAGGAAATAATATCACGGCAAAGGTGTTTGGAAATGTTTGCTCTTGAGACGTGTTTGTGATATTTGAATGACGTGCATTATTTTGAAAGATATGTGCAGCATTTTGCGTTTTGTGTGCAATTCTTGGATTTGTGTGTAAAGTTTAAAAAAATTGTGTAAGCAGTTGAAAAAAACAAAAACGGTAAATGAGACAGATGTTAATGTCAGCTGTAAATGGGGTGTTAAATCCAGTGTTGGGGAACTCTTAATATGATGCAAAATTTCAAAAATGAAATATTAAATAACACCAATATTCTTCAAGTATTTCATTGCATTTTATTAAGCAGTGTCTTTGCTGCTGACCTGCGATGAACCAATTAAATCACACTTTAGATGAACAACGTGTCTGTGTTTCATTGCTGATGTACGAGTGTTGAGCTTTCCTCTATTCTTCAGCTCTTTACTCAGCTTCTACATTTGCCAAATATAACTTTTGTTGATATTACAAACAAGCTCAGCCCGGATGAGGAAAAGGTCACGTAATACATTACTTTTCATAAAACGGAAAGTGTTCCTGTGGCTCAGTGGTAGAGCATTGCATTAGCAGCGGAAAGGTTGTGGGTTCAATTTCCAGGGAACATAGGCTACATACTGTGCACTGTAAGTCGCTTTGGGTAAAAGTGTCTGCTAAATGCATAAATGTCAATGTAAAAAGCAACATCATTTTTTCTTTTTTTAGGGAGTAACGCAATATCGTAATGCATTACTTTTAAAAGTAACTTTCGCCAACACTGATCAGCATCAGCTCTGATTACTGTAACTTTTGATGTTTTATTCATGGCTCAACCTTTACTAACCGGGTAATATTTAAGAGCAGAACTCCTCGAACACACATGAATAATACAGGAGATGCTAACGGGGACTGTGTTAATCTCAGAGAACAGAGAGAGTGCTGGCGAGGACATGCGAGCGCTCTTATGTAATAGTATTTGAGTAAAGACTGAATCGCAGAGAGTTTTTTCTCCTGGAAATTGAATCTTTTTTTGAGGTGAAGTTGAACATCCTTACCTGAAACGTCTGAATCAGAGCCGGGATAAAGAGATCAAGCCGGCGTTCCTGAACAATACAGACATCAGGAGTAATTTGCCGGAGCGAGGATAGCGATCTAACCTGCTTCTCTCGGCGCTCCGCACAGGTGACAGCTGATAGACTCGTAATCTGCATTTCAAAGACCGCTTAACTCTGGCACGCTTTCACAGCGCTCCGCAGATATTTATCAAATCCCTCCTCTGACATTATGCAATCGCTTAAAAGACACGTTTCTGGGTGGAGAAGGAGGTGAGCGTTTTATTCAGACT
>QVTF01005020.1:0-5000 GCA_003573665.1 Oxygymnocypris stewartii | reverse complement strand
CTTAGGTTCAGTGTGACCGGTCTTGGGCTGCAGGGTGATATGGCTGTGGCCACTTTTCTGCTTTTGAGGCCAAAGGTAGATGATCTCAGGCCTTGAATATTCCAACATGATATTATAAATGCTTTGTTGTCCATACGGTCTTAGTTTTGTTGATAAGTGTTGACCTATGACAGTAGGTGTGAGCAGATGAGGTTGAGCATCATACGGATGTCTCTTAGCTCTGTTGTTGTGGCTTGCACAGGTGCTGTTGTGGGTTTTCTGCTCACAATCTGAGCATAGCTGTGGCTGCCATAGGCCTGCTGTGTATGAGGGGGGTAGGGGGAATGGCTTTGGTCTGGCCTGATTCACTGAATGTGAGAGCTGGGAGAAGATGCTCAGGTGTTGGCTGGGATGGTCTCAGCATGTGAGACTGCTGTTGTCTTCTGGATGTTCTCTCTGGGGGTACACTGTGCTTTCTTACAGGTCTTGGTGGAGGTTGTTGAACTCTGGGGGTGCTGTTGCGATTCCGATTCAGGGCCACATCTTTGAGGGTCCTGGCAAAGACAGCAACAGCTGTTTTGTACAGATGGACATGGTCGTAGAGGCATGTGAAGCACATTGGGAAAGGTTGGCATTCATCCGCTGGATAGTGTCAGGGTGGAAGTCTTTTCGGGGCAGCAGTGTGGAGATGGTAATTTTAGCATTTTGGAAGGTGGTTGAGGCCTTTTCAATCACTGTTTGTAATGATGTAGCCACCCTCTCCTGTTGGGCTCTCAGGTAGTTTGTGCCTGTGTAGATTATTATATGGCTTGGGGATCCCAGTTTGTCTACACTTAGCGATTCGAGTGCGCTCTGAGTGTTCGGACACCAGAGTTTTGTCACTCTGTGTTTGGGAAAGAGTTTCTTTTCATCAATAAATTTCCCATTTGAATCAATTAAAAGAGCGACTTTTGGTTTTAGTGTTCCTTCTGTTGGTGTGGAGGGGTCGTCTGAGTGTGTTGTGAGGGAACTGTCTGATGGGAGAGGAGGATTCTGGCTGTGCTGAATCTCTGTTGTTTGGGAGCTGTAATCAGGGTGAGGGGTGTCCTGCTCCACCGTTTCCTCTGAGCTGAACTCGCTGTGCTGTGCTCCTCTGTCCTGCCTCAGTTCTCTTATTTCCATCCTCATTACTGTTAGTTGTGTCCTGTGTATCTCAGTCTGTTGTAAGAACTGTTTCCAGTGTCTCCAGCTGGGTCTTTAGCCCCTCTCTCACCTGCTAGAGTTCCTTCACCTCGGTCTGCAGTCTAGACAGCTCTCTTCTGAGGCTGTCCCTTTCTCTGTGCTTGGCTGTGGGGCTGTTGCTGGTCTTTTTGCAAGCAAAAGATCATCTCCTTGAGCTGTACCATTTCTCCCTCTAGCTCTGGGTACCTCTCCCTCATGTCAGTGCAATAGCAGTGTGAATGGGTGTCTTTGGTCTGGTTTATGCTCGAAGAGTCTCTCTGTTCTGTCTGATCCTCATTTGTGTGGATGGTGTGGGAGACTGACTCTTTAGGAGTGATTAGTTGGTCGCTGATTATGGTCTCTTTCTGTGCTTTGTCTTTGATGCAGAGGAAGTCTTGTTCGAAGAGCCCATTGATGCTCTTTACCTATACCCATTGTTTTGTAGATATTAACGCTGGTGGTAGTTGTGTCTTCCTCATTTCTTATTTTTAGCTGGAAACCCCCACATATGCCTTTTCTTTCAGCAGAGGGGTAGTGTGCAATGATGGCCTTGTGCCATGCATAGGGCTTGTTGGTGTAGAATATCAGGTTACTTATGCTGCCATCTTTATGTAGGTCTGCAAAAAGTGTTTCTGGGTTGTCAGTCAGTCTTTTGTTTTTGTAGACTTTCCGTGCGGTTTCATTTGTGACATCTTTGGGATAGTGCAGTACAATGGCCTCCACATATGGGGGTTGTTTAGGCCTAACGATCTGGTTGGATGCTTCAGAAGTCTTCTGAGAGAAGAAGGGGCGGGGCCAAGATGATGTACTGGCCATAGTTGATTTAGAATGTAAACACAATCAAATGAAACAACTCATGAATTATTTCAAACTTTCAAATTCTTATTCTTTCAAACATGAATATCCTCTTCTGCAGAGAGTTGTCCTGTAGTTATCTCCGCTTGAATTTTCCTAAGATTCAAGTGACACGGTGAAATCAAGTGACTCTCTCTCTCTCTCTCTCTGACTCTGTCTGTTTGTCTCTATGTCTGTCTGTATTTATCTCTCCGACTCGATCTGTCCCTCGTTCACTGCCAAATCTCTCACAACCCTCTGTCCGTCTGTCTCTCACATGTAAATGTGTTTATCTACTTATATGGCAACATATCATAAACTAGTATTGTTATATAAAGTTAATTGTGTAAATTACAGCTTGACTAAAACAAACACCTTAAGGACAAAATATAATTAAGAACACTTTTCATAATTGCATACTTGTTAAAAATGATGCCGTTTTGTATGTAAATATACAGTATATACAGGTGCTGGTCATATAATTAGAATATCATCAAAAAGTTGATTTATTTCACTAATTCCATTCAAAAGTGAAACTTGTATAATGTATACATCCATTCCACACAGAATGATATATTTCAAGTGTTTATTTCTTTTAATTTTGATGATTATAAGTGACAACTAATGAAAACCCCAAATTCAGTATCTCAGAAAATTCCAAGTGGTTCAAATGGATCAAATCCAGACACACTGTCTGGCCAATGAGAGAGAGAGGGGGGGGGGGGGGGTGTAAACTAGCTCAAGGGTTTAGTTGAACTCCACTGAGCAGTAAACACACTTTCACATGCTGCTCAGTATGACAGCCGCTGAATGATGGTTCCTTGTTCTGTGTGTCTGCTCTTTAATAATCATGTGAGAACACACTCAGATATTCCCATAATGCAGGTGTGAAAGGAAAGAGTATTAACTTCTGCTGCTCTCACTTCTTCACTCTCCAGAGACATTTCAGCAAACGCTAGACTAGAGGATAAACTGATCAAATAAAATATATATCACAATTATCTGAACTAAGACATTTTATGGTTGTTTGACAGCCTGATTCCATAAGAGATGTTTAAGTTTTAATTTGTTAAAAACTTTATTTAATAAAAAAAAAAAGAAAAAGCAAAACACCAACGTTATTTTAATATTATTTATATGCAGTTATGGTTTTAATGTTTTTTCAGTATTTTAGTTTGAATTTGAGTGAATTTGTAATGTACTTTTTTCATAATAAAGTTGATGATTCAATTATATTTCAGTTTTATTTTGTATTTATTTCCATTGAAAATATTTCACCTGTATTTACCTGTAACTAATTGTACTATTATTAAATATTAAAAGTATTATTTGTTTTATTGTATTTAAGCTTTACTTCAATTAACAACAACAGTTTGTAATCATTATCTTTTTGTCCTCCCAAAGATCTGTTTAGCTGCAGCTCAAGAACCCTAAACAGACAGAATGACTCTTGATCAGAAGAGCATCTTTTGCTGAACCGTAAGAACTATTGAAGAAGCTTGACTTCATAGAGACAGGTGTGATCCTCTCAGGATGCCCATTTATTGAATTTCTCAGGTATAGCAGCGACATGCAATGATAAAAATGTTTGCTGGGGTATATAACAGTCATTCAAAGAGGAAATGTGTGCGTGTGTGTGTGTGTGTATACATGTGTATGTGGTTTATGAGGACACACATTTGTATAATGACATGGGTATGACAGGTATTACAAGGAGAAGGTGATTTATGAGGACATTTTCAGTATCCCCATAATTCAAAACGCTTATAAATCATAAAGAATTAGTTTTTTTAAGAAAGTAAAAGTGCAGAAAGTTTCCTGTAATGGCTAGGTTTAGGTGTAGGGTGGTAGAAAATAAGGTTTGTACAGTATAAAAACCATTACGCCTATGGAGAGTCCCCGTAAACCATAAAAACCAATATGTGTGTGTGTGTGTGTGTGTGTGTGTGTGTGTGTGTGTGTGTTTGTGTGAGAGAGAAAGACAGAGTTATAGGCGCAATTCAATAGAGCAACCGATAACAGCTCATCTCTGCCTTATAATACTCTCTCTCTCTCTCCATCTCTCTCCATCTCTCTGTCTCTCTCTCTCTCTCTCTCTCCCTCTCTCTCTCTCTCTCTCTCTCTCTCTCTCTCTGTCTCTCTCTCTCTCTCTCGCTCTCTCTCTCTCTCTCTCTCTCAATTTTCAATTTCAATTTCAATTTAAGTGTGCTTTATTGGCATGACAAAAACTATACATTTGTATTGCCAAAGCAATTGCAGCTGGGCTGCTCACAAGTAGTGCACATAACAGAAATAAAAACAAAAACAATAATAGTAAATAAAACAAATATTTAAACCGTATTAAATATGTAGTGCAAAATGAATGACTATTGTAAGTATGTGATAGAAATAAATAAATAAAGTACAGTATAAGATTACAGAGGCAAAATATACATTTTAAGTAACATAATGGGGTAATATGTCATAATATATTCTACATGTGCTGGGAACATCAGCTCAGGGCAGCTCAGGGCATCTCTCTCTCTCTCTCTCTCTCTCTCTCTCTCTGGGGATGAGTGTGGACAATAGTCTCAGCAGTGGCCCCTGATTGCCTCTTTTCACATGTTAATGAGCATCTATGCGTTCCTCCTCTTTCTCAAATCTCCACAAATTATACAGCAAACACAGAAAAGGAAAATCCTACAGCTTTTTTTATTCAACAAACTGACATGTAAATGCGAGTGTAAGTGTTGTCCTCCGCCGCTGTGATCGGCAACTAATTGTAGCCGTCAATTGTATAAGATGCTCTTTTACTTCAACACAAGCCCGGATCAAACACAACCACTCTCCTGCCTGTTTAAGAGAGAGAGAGAAGACAGAGAGAGAGGGGGGGAGAGGAGAGAGAGAGAAAGAGAGGGAGACGAGCGAGACAGAGAGAGAGGGGGGGCGGGGAGAAAGAGAAGAGATGTTCGTTGTCACGGTGATGGCTGTGTTTATTCTCATCACAC
>QVTF01005019.1:0-29600 GCA_003573665.1 Oxygymnocypris stewartii | reverse complement strand
TTTCCAATATAATTTTTGACCATTTCTCTCTCTGACACTTTGGTTTCAATAATTCTTTATTATTATTTATTAACATTTATTAAACTCTTTTGACTTCAACTAGGTTATAAGGTGAATCATGATTCACTAGTTATACAATAAGTATGAGACCTAAAATACCCTGATTGATCACTGATGGTTTTTATATGGATGTTATGCTTGCAGGCATTCAGCAGGTGAAAAGGTTAACAATGCACTGACCAAAATGATCACAAGACCTGCCACAATTGTCAAGAGATGAATGTTATTGTCTGAATGACCAGGCAGATGACCTTTTGGGGGATGTGAAGATGAACTGAAGCAATCCTTCATTCTGACTGAGGATTCCATTCCATTGTGTGGCATTCATGAAGCATAATTGATATTGGTTTGTGGCCAGTTTGATTGGCTGAGTTTTCCTGGAGCTCTGTGGTCTCTGATTCTTTGAATGGTCATGGCGAAGACAACCGATTCCTTTAATCTGTCCTTCCTCCTGGAGCACGAAAGGCAGATGATCTTGAGTGTTCTCCAGAAAGATGAGAAACTCCGCAAACGAGAGGAGAAACGCATCAGGTAGCGTCTTCAATGCACATAATTTCATCGCAAGCAGTCATTTTACATTTACATTTATGCATTTAGCAGACGCTTTTATCCTGCATTCAGGTTATACATTTTTTTTTGCCAGTACATGTGTTCCCTGGGGAATCGAACCCACAACCTTTAGAATCAATTATTATTATAAAACATTGTACATTAATCTACACTATTTTAATGTTTCTGTGGGACAATGTGAGAGACACTTATCAAATTCAATTGATTATTGCAAATATTATCATCCATCTATGGACACCTTGGCAATATAATCTCCATTGGCTTGTAATTTCTTTAGTATCGTTTACTCACCAGATTATTCATCATAATCTGATATACTAATATTATATATATATATAAATATATATATATATATATATATATATGTATAAAGCTTATGTTTGTAAAGTGGCACAGTATTTTTTTTAAATACCTCACTTAGCATCAGTCAGTCAAACATTCTAATATGATATTATGATAATTAACATACATTTTTTGCATTATATGATAGAACTTTAGTAATTAGAATAACCATATATGAATGCATATTTGTCATGTTGTCTTAATTTAGGATTGGTGGTGGTGCTTAAGATATTGTTTGTCATTTATTGTTTCTTAAAAAAAAGGGGAAAAAATAAAATAATACTGATAAGATAACTAAACTGCCACGAATTCTACTACTAATAACAATATAAATAGCACTAAGAATTATTGAGCTGCTGGGTTCATGAATATTAATCACGTAGTCTGCATTCGCTCGAATTGATTGCTGAAATCAAAACAGGGATGATAATAGGTGAGCGCCGGCCAATGAGATTGTCATTTGCACATTAGTTTCCGACCACTACAGGAGAACCCGGGCGGTTCTTAAGAGCTGAAGAAAAAATTTAAAAGGATCTCTGTTATTTTGACTGGAAAATACAACAAAGAACATCGTTTACATGTAGCACGTCAATTCCGCATGTTATGAAAGACCCGCGGACATGAAAATAATCTGCGGCGAACTTGGCAACACAGCGTGCCAATTTGATGCTTCCTCTGAAGACTGCTTAGATGTGTTCGATATGATTGTCATACATTACTCTCGCGTGTCACATGATAGTATAATCGCAGCCTCTGCAGTTGAAAAATCTTTTTTTTTCATATCGCAATATTATCGCAAATGCAATTAATCATTCAGCCCTACTTCGTACTGCGTCTTGATTATAGACGCTAGGGGAAATTCCTTTTACTCCGATACTGAAGCCTTTTTTTAATAATGCAGGTACTGCACATTTCACAAACAGAGCCAGGAGAAACAGGTAAGTGATAATACAATGGATTTATTGACTGAATGCAGAGGGAGGGGTGATTGAACCAGGTGAGTGACTTGAAGAGATATCCAATACCGAGTGTTACGGTGGGGAACTGAATCAAGTCTCTTTCACAGGGTACCAGGAGATTGTGAGCCCAAGAGACAACGCTGGAGGATCGCAGGAGGAGTTTCTGGGAAACAACAAGGTAAATAGACACCTCCATGAATGGAGTCGGGTTACTATTCAGGGTAGTGAACCGTAGACCAGACGATGAGTGTCAGAGAGAGCGTGGTACTTATGGGAGTGCTGATGAGGGATTGCAGGTGCGGGGATTAGAACTCATTGACGGTGAGTAGAACTCATTGACTGGTGATTGCTGTTGACGGTGGTGACTGTGGCTTTCTGACACTACCCACTGGCTCCTGATGCCTTTATGTGGCGACAAAGGCGACCACGGCTTCTGGGTGCGGGATGATCAGGATAGATGCAATGGAATTCCTGCAATAACAGAGGATCTAGGATGTCGTCCCAGGGCACCCAGGATCGCTCCTCAGGTCCGTAGCCCTCCCAGTCCACGAATATTCCAGCCGGCCATCCCGTCGCCGCGAATCCATGATGTTGTGGACCTGGTATAACCGACGGCTGATCCAGGATTTCTGGAGGAGGAGGCTTGTCCGGCTCGGAGTGAGAGAAGAGCATGGTTCGAGTAGGGAAACGTGGAACGTGGGGTGAATTCGATACCTGGGGGGTAGTTGGAGCCCAGTTCTTGGATCTTCCGCTCAGCCTGGCCGTTGGTCTGTGGATGGTAATCAGAAGACAAGCTCACAGTGACTCCTGGCGGAAGAAGGCTTTCCACACATGGGAGATGAACTGTGGACCGCGATCTGACACTATGTCTTTTAGTAACCTGAAGTTCCTGAAGATATGATGGAATAAGTGTTCCGCCGTCTCTAAGGCCTTGGGCAATCCACGGAGAGGAATCAGTTTGCACGCCTTTGGACACGGTCCACTGCTACTCGGATGCAGGTATTTCCCACTGAGTCAGGGAGGTCGGTCACAAAATAAATTCCCATGTGTGACCAGGGTCGACGAGGAATGGGGAGAGGTACGAGCTTGCCCACCGGCAGATGGCGAGGAGTCGAGGACATGACACAGACTGAGCAACTGCGGATGTACCTGATGATGTCACAGTACATACTAGGCCACCAGTACCGAACTTGGAGGAGCGAGAATTTCCATTGGCTGCCTGGATGTCCAGAGCCCGGTACATTGTGAACTGAGCCCAGAAGGGATTGCCGTTGGGAAGATGGACCGAAAGATGGGCTTTGCTGAATGCGGTCCTAAGGCTTTTGAAGGCTTCGTGGGCGCTAGAACTCCAGGACAGGGACTTGGGCTTTCCGCGGAGCAGGGCTGTGAGCAGACTGAAACCTTTGATGAAACTGCGATAGAAATTGGCGAATCCAAGGAATCTCTGCAGTTCTTTAACAAACTGGTGAGTCGACCATTCCGTAACAGCTGTTACCTTCCCCTGGTCTATCTGGATACCCTCCTCTCCGATGATGTAGCCGAGGAACTGCACCATGGGGCAGTATGGGATATCTGCAGGCGCTATCAGTCAGCCCTTCTTGCCTCGAATTCGGGCCTAACGATTCCAAGATCGTCCTGAAACCAAGGCATGGCTACATACCCAAAGTGCTCTCGACTCCGTTCAGAGTCGAGGGCACTCGAGCATTCGAGAGTCGGTGATTACTCTCTCGGCGCTTCCTCCTTCGGAGCAAGACCAGGGTTTTAATCTACTCTGCCCTGTCAGGGCGTTGAGAATTTATATGGAGCATTCCGCCCCCTTTAGGCAGTCGGAACAGCTATGTGTATGCTTTGGGGGCCGCACCAAGGGGTCTCCGGTCACAAAGCAAATGGATGGTCCAGATGGATAATTAACGCTATTAAGCTAGCATACTCTTCTTTGGGCCAACTATGCCCCATAGGAGTAAGAGCCCAATCGACTAGAGGCATCGCCTCATCCTGGGCGTGGTCTAGCGGTGTGTCCTTTGCAGAGACACGTGCGGCGGCCGGCTGGGCCTCGTCGTCCACATTTGCCAGGTTTTATAATCTGGAAGTCCCTGCTTTACAGGCACGGGTCCTTTCTGCTTAACAGGCTCACTTTGTCACATGAAAACCAGTATGGGCGTTTGCCTTCTTCTGTACACTTGAACTTGCGTTGATCATTCCCCTAGCATAGACACGGCGAGATTATACTAACTCCCCTAGTGTCATTAATCAAGACGCAGTACGAAGTGTAGTATCGATAGGGAATGTACTCGGTTACTAACGTAACCTCGGTTCCCCGAGATACGGAACGAGTACTGTGTACTTTACCATGCTATGCGGCTGCATGACTCAGTCGTCGCTTCAGTCAAAGTAACCTGAGGAGCCTTGGCGAAAAAAAGGCTTCAGTATCGGAGAAAAAGGAATTTCCCCTTGCATCTTTAATCAAGATGCAGTACTTGTTCCTTATCTCAGGGAAATCGAGGGTTACGTTAGTAACCGAGTACCTTGAATGAATTAATTAATTAATAATTCCAATTTGGTTGCATAAACATTTTTTATAAATTATAGTAAAAACAACAACAACAAAAAATACTTGAAGACTAAAATTTAAGTATTTTATATAACTGATTTGAACACATAATGGTCAACTAAATATTCAGGTAAAAATGCTTAAAATGCATCCGAATGAACCAATTCACTAGAATGAATCACTTTCCAGGACTACATACTGTATGTCAGTGAAAGTAGCATAAAATCGCAGCGACCTACTGTATAATTTATAGGGTGAAAAAGTTACTTCCCAACAGTGATGCCAGTTGTGCCTCTACAGGAAACAGAAAAATGAGCTTCTGGAGCTAAAGCGAGCTGGGCGGCGTAGTGCAACGGATCAGCGTGAGTGTGCTGTATGTCTGCGTGCTCTGGGTCTCATCCTGCAGAGGGGTAATGTGTGCACCAACTGTCATCGGCGCATCTGCAACTTCTGCACTACTATGCCTACAGACAGCAACTGCAAATGCACCGTGTGTGCGAAGACTGCGTGAGTCACACACAACATCCATACACAATCTGGTCTGTAATGGTGAATATATAGTAAACACCATGAAATTTGGATATTTGGGGTTTTAGTCCATATCCTGCCCCAGCTTTTTGTTTCAATAGGAACTGTGTCAACCGTTCATAGGCTCTTTAATAGGTGAACCAATTAGGCTGTGATTGGCACTTCTATAATTGGTCCTTACACAGTGTTGTTTGTTTGTGTGTGACTGGCTGATTTAGGGAGCTGAAGGTGGTTACAGGAGAATGGTTTCTGGAAGAGAAATCCAAGAGGTTTCAACATGCCAGCATTACCAGCTGTGATGTAGTCAAACAATCAATCCTCAGCAGTCCTCCAGGTGAGACCAAATCAGAGTTTGTGTCAACACAGACATCCATCAAACAGTGCCTGTAACAGTGCCTGTTTCTGTACATACACACTGTCAGCCCTGACATAATGGAAATTTTGGAAAAAATTGAAAAAATTTCTCTGAGGTCCCCTTATAATGTTATCAAGATATTTACATAAAAAAAAACATAATTTAGAAGTAATAGGCTCTTTTATGGCCTGTTTTTAACCCGCCTCATCTGAACACTCTGAATAGCCGTGGCGGATCGTAGACACGTAAATGCCGAATGCTATGATTGGCTAATAGTTGTGTATGTTTGAAAGCGTACATACCTCAAAGATGGAAGCTGCTATAATTTAGGCCAAAAGCACATAAATACTTGGTAAATATAAAAAAATATTTAATAACAGACAATGCAATTGTGACCACATAATAAAAGCAGTTACTCCCACTGTTGTTTGACAATCCTGTGTTGAATTGTTCCTTGTTTGTAAATGAATCTGCGGTAAAATGAAGTGAACAAAATATCAAGTTTTTACTGACGTGGTCTGGAACTTAAAATACACGTCATCCATTCTTTCCTAACATTGTGATCAGAAGGAAGATAATGTAAAGACTACTTTTCCACAACTTGGCACTGTACAGCATCTTGTTTTATTCAAAGCCATCTTTATCATTTGATATCTGTGTAGACCTTAGTTCGCCCTTCTCGATATTTACACTACATGTGTGATTTGGTGGGCGGGGCTAAACCGGTAGTGATGTAGAAGCAGGCATTGTGACGTCATCTGGCGTGCGGTGTTTAGCCACACTAGAACATTCAAAAAGTTTTGGCAAACTGGCTTAAAATTAAGCTGTTTTTAGACTAAAAAGAAAGTTTTAACTTCTGAAACTTGCTGGATGTTTTTATAGTACAATGAGCTCTTATATTGTATGTCAAAATATCAAGGGAATTTAGTTTTTTTCAGTTCATGACCCCTTTGATGATTTGAACTAGAACAGTTAATATGTTTCAGTATTTACAAAAAACATTATTGTTTTTGCATGTCCAGTTGCACAGCAGCATTAAAAATAAAATGTAAAATTCTGATCAGGTTTTGTGTTGATTCATGGTCATTTATACTGAATAATGGATTAATAGTCAATTCTGGCAACCGAAAATATTAGGATGAAACACATTTTCAAATTCATACAAATATTTTTTGATGAATGGAATCATTGGCCAAAACAGTGGTTTAATTTGGGCTTCTACAATAATGTGATTTACTCACCCTCAGACTATCCAAGAGCTTTGCTTTGTCAAATTTATTTCTCTATCATAACAGATTTGGATAAATTAAACATTACATCTCATTCTCACCAATGTATCCTCTGCAGTGAATGGGTGCCATTAGAATGAGTCCAGACAGATGATAAAAGCGTCGCAATAATCCACACGACTCATTCATTAATTAACAACTTGAGAATTGAAAAACTGCCTGTTTTTTTAATAAGCAAATCCATCAAGACATTTTTAAAACTGTTGCTTCGGGCTAAAATATGAGCCTTCTATATAATATTGTTTCCTCCATTTTTTTCTCTCCAATTTTCTGACATGCTCAAAAGACCATGTGTTTTAGCTTAAATGGCTTTGATTTACTTATTTTATTATGAATATCTGTTTTTCTTTGTGGAGATGGAGGCTCTGCTCACAGATCATCAGAGATGGAGCGATCATCCACACCACAGCCTGAGAGATCAGCTACGCCCCAATCCCAGAAAAGCACAGGGAAGAACAGGAAAGGGTGAGGGGTATCATTTACAGTGCATTGAGTTGGCTATACTTGAAATCACTTACTGCGATACAGTTCCTGCAGTTAATAGTATTTGCGCTTTTTATGCTTTCTTCTGTATTACTGGAACATTTACTAAAATGTAACACTGTAACCGTTGTATCCCATAATGCAATGCACTCAACCATTTACAATATGGTAAATGAGCCAGGACTAATAAAACATGATTTTGAACATGCCATATACTTAGTGAGAACAATATAGCCTCCCGCTGTTTGAAATGAATCCTGTTGCATACTGTTTCACATACTAATTCTGAAAAATGGTAGGCAGTATAAACTTGAGTCCAGTAATCTAGTATTTCATTCTGTGCCAGCTTGTGTCTGCTCATTAAGGCTGTCTGTGTTTCACTCTCATTAAGTGTCTGTGTTTTAGGAAGAGAGCGGTTGCAGTGGAATCATCAGGGTTACCAACAGTACCCAATAACATGAGAGCACAAATGGTGAAAACACCGACCCAGACGGAGGCAAGGAACAGGGTAACACATGATTGCACAATTGCATTTCTTTATACAGTTTTGCGTGCATGACAAGAAAGCAGTGTTTAGTGTCTGTGCATGCGTCCATGTGTTTATTCAGCCGGATGGGGCAGAGAGCGTGTCTAGTATACAAAGCAGTGACAGTGTTCCTGAAAAGATGACGGCTGGGTGGAGACAAACGGATTCTAACACACCCTCTATCGCCATATCCAGAGCCTCCCTCTCATCAGGTATCACCATGGCAACAACTCAACACATATACTATTCCTGCCAATGACACTAGTAATGACATTTGCCCTCAAAACTGTCCTTATATCAGTTCACTAATATTAAAAACTTTTAAAAGTCTGAGACCACATTGAAAATATGTGCTTCAGAATCTAATTAACTCATGGGAATAAACAGTTACAGCATGTAAAATAGAATATGTAGAATTAATAGAGTAAACAATAATAAATGTCTGTGAATTTGTAAACCTAAACTTACCTTAAAAACAGAATGTATACCTCTTGTTCTACTGTTTTTTATATATATATATATATATATTGATTTTGTTTTTTTGAAAAATCAATAAAAAGTAAAAAAAAAAAAAATTGAGAAATACATGTGTAGAAATATTTAAGATTCTACACTATTGCTCTATTAAGATTTAGGTCACTAATAAAATAAGCATTTTTTAGAGCAGTGATTCTCAACCTGTTTGACTCTTAGACTCTTACATCCTCCCATTGTCCACAACAATATTTGAAGACCCCATTATATTTTGAGTTGTTTGTGATTTACTGGATAATTATTTGTTTTGTCTCTTACCAGATAAAATATGATAGAGCTTGGCATAACTAGATAAATGTATATTTATAAAATGTATGAAAATACCTGTGGAGTTTTTTATTAATTTACATTACTTCTACAAGTCTAGAAATAACACTTTTTTCGCACTAATTAGGCTGCTTCATTTATCCCAAGTTTTTCAAGATAGTGAGAACCCTGTTCTTTCGAAGAACATATTTTCACTTGTATTAGCTTGTTTTGTCTTGTTGTTTATTTGAAGTCTTCTTGAGGCCTCCTTTAGTGGGACTCGACCCCCGGTTGAGAACCGCTGTTTTAGGCCATGTTAGCATTATTGTACAGACTGTCAGATGCTCTTGCTTCCACTGAAGCACAAGATGCTCTTTGGATCAAAATATGATTTTTTTCAAATCATGCTGCAGTGGAGAACATGATCATCATGGTTTATATGAACATACTAAATACTAAATCATTCTGAAATTTGTGTAAATATTTCATTCATCTTAAATTGTTAATATAGGGGGGAAAAATTGTTACAAAAATTACTTTTTCAATACTGGTCTCAGAATTTTGAACTTCACTGTGTGTCTTTAGAAGTATTATAAAATAAAAGCCAGAAATTTGCTAAATCACAGCATCTTTCTCTCTTTACAGATCACAGTCGCTCTGAGGTGGACCTCAGTAATCCTGGTGAAGGGTTCAGTGAAGATCCTCTGATTAGTCGATGCCGCTCAGTTCCAGGCCTGAACGATGTGGTAGGTTTCAGACACAGTCTCTTAAACCACTTCTCACTTGCAATAATTTTTTTCCTGTGTGCAGGATATGATTTCCGGAGAGGGAATTAAAATGATAAGAGACAGCCTTCTGTAATGTGATTTTTCTGATATCATATCACAGAGTGAAGTGATGGCGTAAAGGAAACAGTGCTGTTTTCAATGTAATATTCGCTGAAGGCTGTGTTTGTGCTTTAGGACTCAGATGAGGACATCGATGCAGTGTTATCAGCACACTATAAAACCAACCGGAGCATCTGCAGTGCACAATCAATGGTATAATGATTTGCACAGAAACACACAAAAACAACATAATCACAGGTGCTTTGCTGCAATTTGTGTTTGCTGGCTTTGTGCAGATGTCTGACTGAAACAAAACGTGCAGCCTATTTGTTCCTCTTTCTGTGTTTTGCTTGTGTGTACTCTGACTTTTATTTGTGTGCCTTATGGCAGGGGAACCAGAAATCCAACTCTTTACCTCCTTTTCCTGACATTAATGTATACGCCATAAAACTTGTTCCAGCTCATGCCTTATGGATATTAGCATTTCCTCCTTTTGGCAAAATATCCAGTTACATGAGATCGCTTAGTTTGTTGACTCACCTGGCCGATCCACACATTAATTTTTTATCGCCCAATCTCATATACACACAATTTAGCATAGATGAAACATGCAATAACTACTGAAAGTGCATCATTGTCATATTCTCGGTTCTTGGGCGCAATTATAGATGCAGGTGGTGCATTAAGATACGACAAAGAGAGATAATTCAGGCAAACAAGAAGACAAGTGGCCTCTTTCAAAACAGCTGACATAACTTGTAGCTCACGCACAGTCTCTAATAGCTAGATGAGTCAGATATGAAGGGTGCGGAATGAAGAGGAACTACAAGAAAAAAGCAACAAACTAGCAACTACACAGTCGTATTTTCACAGAATAAAGGTTCTGTCATTATTTAGTCATATCATTAGAAACCTACATTATGTTCTTTTGTTGAACACAAAAGATGATGTTTTGAAGAATGTTAATGCTGCGCTTTGACATACAGTGAAAGTGAATGGCGAATGGGGTGGTCAAGCTCCACATAATGGCAAAAAGCACCTAAATGTAAATGTGATGTGATCCAAACAACTCTTGTGATACATTCCAAATATAATATATTTTAATGAACTAAAAGATATTATGCAATATTTGCCTAGTGAAAAATAAATATACTAAAATGTATTTAAAATACACAACTTTTTCACTTGGGTTAATACTTGTTGAAAATCTTGCTCTGTGCCATAGCTCTCAAATATTGTAAGCCTTCGAGTCAATTCAAATGTGTCCTGTCAAGATGTATTGTGCCAGAATTTACTTCTATTTTATGGCTTCAAAAGACCTATGGACTGCTTTTTGTCATTTTTGGGGGCATTCAGCTCCAGTTCCCACTAAATTTTGGAAATGGAAATGAGTAGTGATTAGTCCTTTTGTTTCTTTTTTACATAACACTGAAACAAAAATGAAAGCCTTGATTTAGCTCTGGGGTCACCAAGTTCGGTCCTGGAGGACCAGTGTCCTGCAGAGTTTAGCTCCAACCCTAATCAAACACACCTGACGCAGCTAATCAAGGTCTTACTAGGTATACTTGAAAATTCTTGGCAGGTGTGTTGAGGCAAGTTGGAGCTAAACTCTGCGGGACACCTCCAGGATCAAGTTTGATGACCCCTGATTTAGCTGAAAACCGAAGATAATGTTTTGGTAGTTAAATTTTAGTAACTTAACTCTATATGAAATAAATTAAACCATAGCAAATGCATGGCCTCATTTCATTCAAATTAATTTTAAAACACATTTATCTGTTGTAGGTTATCCGTGTTGTGTGCACCATAGACACAGACAAGGTTAAAACACATCTTCTGATAAGTGCTAATTAAACACCACTGTTCGAAATCATGTTTTGCTCTTTAGTTTGAATATTTTCCATTGTCGAAATTTCTGTGCATCACTAGAAAAGTGCCGTGTGAATGTTCTACTAAAACATTCCCTTTCTGGAAGAGAAAAGGTCAGATGGGTTTGAAATTACATAAGGGCGAGTAAATACGACAGTGTTCATTTTTGGACTGTGACATCTGAAAAAGCTCCTTCCTGGCTCCAGCAATCTGTCTCCTATCTATTATCTATGTTTTTCTATTTCTACTTTTCTGTTTTTTTTCCTGCTATCAATCTTCTCTTCTCTCTTTCTCTTTCCTGTCTTATTCTAGTCTTCCACACCTGCCTCAGAGAGAAAGTGGGGTTTCCTTAATGTACCTGACTCAGATGCTGACACTGTGAGTGTTCGGTGTGTTTGAGTGCAGATGTGTGTCTGTTTGTTGCTCTGTTGGCTTCAGTTTCTCTCTCTTGCCTTTCTGTACCACTGAAGAGTCATGCATACACTCAAACACAAGCTTGTGAAAGATGCACCCCCAAACACTCTGCTTATGTGTGCTCTCCAGACCAGCATCAACAGTATGATGAGCGTGTACAGTGAGACGGGGGACTATGGCAACGTGTGGGTTTCCGGGGAGATCCTGCTCAACATCTCTTACAGCTATAAAACAGGGGCACTCAACGTGCTCGTCCGCGAGTGCCGCTACCTAGCAACCGGGGATGAGAGGAGACAGCGCACAGATGCGTAAGGCCACACACACACACACTGCTATAGTCTTCACATCTCTGCATTGCATGTATTTGGGATGTCAGTATATTAACATTAGATTTATCTCAATTACTTATTTTATTAATTCATTTAAAGGTATAGTTCACCCAAAAATGTAAATTCTGTCGTTATTTACCACAAGCAGTGTTATCTTAGTACTATTTTTATAATATTATAGTATTTATAATAATAATAATGAATTGGCTTTTATTTTCATAATTTTAGATTTCATTTTAATTTTAAGTTTTAGTAATTTAGTTATGTGCTTTTTAATTTTTATTGTATTAATAATTACAATTTTAGTCTGTTCCTCAAAAAGCGTTTAAATTTGAGTAGCTTAATTATGTCCTTTTGTCATTTTAATAGTTTTTTATAATTCTATTTAGTTTTATTTTTCTTTTCTTTTTGGTTTCACCATATAGGTATTTTATTTCAGTTAGTGGCCAATGTAGCATTTCTAATTTCCATTAGTTTTTTTTTATATTATTTTATTTCAATTAATGAAATACATTAGTTACTTTTCATTATAATTAGTGGTAATTTAATGACTTTTTTATTTTATTTATTTATTTATTTATTTGCGATTTTGGGGTAAACTACTCCTTTAATTTTTATTTTATCAGTTTCCTCCGGAAGCCTTCTTCTGCTTAAGTACTTTTGTTTTATTAAAGTTGTTTTAAATGGTACAGAAATGCACCTCAGTTCAGTATCCATTCGTATTCTCATCTAAATAAATCAACACAAAAACAAATCGACAAACACTTGTTCCCTATCTGTCGGTCACTAAGAGTTATGTCGTGACGACATAGGGAATTTACTTGGAAGCCCCAATCATCTCTGACTTTAAGAGAAAACGCCAATGAAATTGGCTAGTGGATTTTGCATAACTGAGCCACTCCCCGTGTATACGGGTATAAAAGGGCGACGGGTGCATCCACTCATTAGATTTTTGCTTCAGAGCAGAGTGGATGAGAAGTGTGCTGATCTCCACGAAGCCATTCATCTTTGTTTTGTTCCTGGTTGGCGTCACGGTGCCGCCAGTCTCTCTCAGCAGCGATTTCCCTGGGCACTTCAACTAATTCTAAAAGAGCATATCACAGACGGTCACGTCTTTTTCAAGATGCAGTTCCGTCCGTGTCCTTCTGGTTGCGGTCGTTTCCTATCCGCGGATGACGGACACGAACGTTGTTTTCAGTGTCTGGGCCTCCAACACGCTGAAGATGCGTTCGTGGATGACTCATGCGCCTGTTGTGGGCGTATGAGCATGATTTCGCTGCGATCTGACCTTTGATCATGACCTTTGACACAGGCGCATGATCAAATGCATCCAGCCCCAGGATTGGTTTGCAGCAATCGACCTGAAGGACGCTTACTTTCATGTTTCGATTCTTCCACGACACAGACCGTTCCTACGGTTTGCGTTCGAGGGTCAGGCATGGCAGTACAGGGTCCTCCCATTCGGGCTCTCCCTGTCTCCCTGTGTTTTCATGAAGGTTGTAGTTTTCATAACGTTACCCCGTTACGGGAAGTGGGCGTCAGGATCCTCAACTACCTCGACGACTGGCTCATCCTTGCCCAATCCAGAGAGCAGTTGTGCGATCACAGGGACTTGGTGCTTCAGGTCAACTGGGAAAAGAGCAAGCGCTCCCCTGTGCAGAGAATCTCTTTTCTCGGTGTGGAGCTAGACTCGGTGAGTATGACGGCATGCCTCACGTACGAGCGTGCCCAAGCAGTGCTGAACTGCCTGAGTTCCTTCAGAGGCAGGAATGTGGTACCACTGAAACAGTTTCAGAGGCTCCTGGGGCATATGCCATCCACAGCTGCAGTCACGCCGCTTGAGTTGCTTCATATGAGACCACTTCAGCACTGGCTACACGGGCACGGCGCCGCGGCACACTTCGAGTGAGCATCATTCAGCAGTGTTGCTGCTCCCTCGGCCCCTTGACGGACCTTGTCTTTCTACGGGCCAGGGTGCCCCTAGAACAAGTGTCCCGGCATACTGCTGTCACAACAGATGCCTCCAGCACGGGCTGGGGCGCTACATGCAACGTATACAGGCTCTGGATGGGGCCCCGACTGCTTTGGCACATCAACTGCCTAGAGCTGTGGGCAGTGCATCTAGCCTTACGGCAGTTCCGGCCACTGCTGTTGGGCAAGCACGTGCTAGTCCGCACGGACAACACTGCGGCTGTCTCGTACATCAACCGGTTGGGAGGTATACGATCACACCGCATCACAGCTCGCACACCATCTCCTCCTCTGGAGTCACATGCAGTTCAAGTCCCTGCACGCTGTCCACATCCCGGGGAAGCTCAATCGTGCGGCAGACGATCTCTCACGATAGCTCACGTCCCCCAGAGAATGGCGACTCCATCCCGAGACGATCCAACTGATCTGGAGTCGATTCAGGGAAGCTCAGGTGGACCTGTTTGCTTCCCACGAGTCCTCCCACTGCCAGCTGTATTTTTTCCTGACCAAGGGCCCCCTCGGCACGGACACACTGGCGCACAGCTGGCCTCAGGCTTTACACAAGTATGTGCTTCTCCCAGTGAGCCTACTCGCACAGACACTGTGCAAGCTCAGGAAAGACGAGGAGCAGGTCCTGCTGGTTGCGCCGCACTGGCCCACCCGGACTTGTTTTCCCGAACTAATTTCCCTCGCGACAGCCCTTCCCCGGTGCATTCCTCTGAGGAAGGACCTCCTCTCTCAGGGGCTTGGCACCATATGGCACCCGCATCCAGATCTGTGGAACCTCCATGTGGGGCTCCTAGATGGGACGCGGCAGACTTGAGCGGTCTACCACCGGCAGTGGTGGAGACCATAACTCAGGCTAGAGCTCCTTCAACAAGGCAAACCTTTGCACTGAAGTGGAGTCTGTTCGCGAACTGGTTTTCTTCTCGCCGAGAAGACCCCCAAAGATGCACGATTGGAGTAGTGCTTTCTTTCCTGCAAGAAAGTTTGAAGCGTAGGCTGTCACCCTCCACCTTGAAAGTGTATGTGGCCGCTATCGTGGCCCACCACGATGCAGTGGACAGGCCGGTCACTTGGAAAGCATTATCTCATCGTGAGGTTCCTGAAGGGTGCCAGGAGGATGAATCCCTCCAGGCCACCCCTTGTGCCCTCTTGGGACCTCTCTATCGTCCTGGCTGGACTTCAGAGGGGCCCCATTGAGCCGCGGGACTCAGTCAAGTTGAAATTCCTGTTGGCTAAGATAGCGCTCCTGACCGCACTCACTTCCATCAAAAGGGTCGGGGACCTCCAAGCGTTTTCGGTAAGCGAAGAGTGCCTTGTGTTCGGGCCGGCTTACTCTCACATTGTCTTGAGACCTCAGCCTGAATACGTGCCCAAGGTTCCCACCACGCCCTTCCGCGATCAGGTGGTGAACCTGCAATCACTGCCCTCAGAGGAGGCAGATCCAGCCTTAGCATTGCTGTGTCCCGTAAGAGCATTGCGCATATACTTGGACCGCACCCGGTGCTTTGAAAGCTCTGAGCAGCTCTTTGTCTGCCACGGAGGTCAGCAGAAAGGGAAGGCTGTCTCCAAACAGAGGTTGGCCCACTGGATAGTGAATGCCGTCGCCTTGGCGTACCAATCTCAAGGCGAGCTGTGCCCCCTGGGGGTGAGGGCTCACTCCACTTGGAGTGTTGCCTCCTCCCATGCCTTGGCGCACGGCGCCTCTCTGGTGGACATCTGCAGAGCTGCGGGCTGGGCGCACCGAACACCTTCGCAAGATTTTACATTCTCCGCATTGAGCCAGTCTCTTCCCGTGTGTTGGGTAACAGGTAATGGGCAGGAAGAACTTTTTTTTTATTCATCATTCAATTCAATGCATAGTTACAATATCACTCAAAAAAGGGCAATAAAGGAAAACCTCTTCCCATATACATCATCCCGAAAGTAAATAAATTGGGGAATGAACAGAACATTTCCATTTCTTGAGTGTTCCCGTCAAAGAGAAAAAGTTTCTATCTCTTAGCACATAGTCTCTGATTGAAACCGAGCTTGAAGTAATCACTGTTTCCGCTGGTATATCATATCCTTTAAAGCAAGAAATATTTCTTGCTTTCCATATCCCTTCTTTGATGACATTGATAACTGTCCACCATCTAATCCATCCCTCAGAGTCTATGTTGTTCAGCTCTCCATACAGAACATCTATTTCACTTGGGAATCTGTGTAAATCAGTTAACCATTCTCATGCATAAAATCATACCTCCTTGGCATATTTACAAGACCAAAATAAATGACTGATGGACTCATCTTCTCCACACCTAGATTTCGTACATTTGGAACTCTTTGAACAATTCCTTCTTTTCAAAAACACTAGAGTGGGTAAACTTTGATGCACTACTTGCCAAGCAATGTCTTTGTGTGAATTAAATAAAAACACATTGCTTACATTCTTCCACACTATGATACAATCATCCTCAATGAGCTTTCCCACCGGAGATATCCTTTGTAATTCTGGGCATAACATGTTTTGCACCATCGCCCGATTTATTTTCGCAATAGGAATGTCTGATGCTCTAACTTTTCTTAAGAGAGATAACACCTTTTCATATATATTTGGTCTAGATTCAGCATGAGGTTTATTTTGTGGACGTCAAATCTTCCAGGCATTGGATACCTGTTGGCTTACCCAAAGGTTAGCAAAACAATGCCACAAAAAATTTCTTGATTCTCATTTAAACAAGCTTTCAGAATAGGAGTCAAAAGCATCGATTCTAATTTAGAACTTATTTCTGGAACTGCTAGACCACCTTTTTCCACTGTTTTATACATTATCTCTCTTTTCATTTTTCCATGTTTGGAACCCCAAAGAAACCCAAACAATATTTTTTTGATAGATCTTATAAAATTGGTTGGTGCCAGCAAAGTTGCAGCTAGAAACGTAAGGGAAGCCAAAATTTCAGTGTTTATTGCCAGCACTTTCCCTCTCAAAATAAGGTCTCGATCCTCCCACTGTTTTACTTTCCATTTTATCTTGTCAAGTCTTTGATCCCAATTCATCTTCTCCATATAGTTGCCAATCGAAAGCCCTACAATCTTAATAAATTCTACCTGATCTTTAAAGCCTAATTTAATTTAGGTTCTTTCCAAAAGGAATACAAAGTTTCGGTCTTTTTTTGATTAATTTTTGTGCCAGCAGCTAAAGTAAACTTTTCACAAATTTGCAAGTTTTGCAAAAAAAGCAGTCTGACGCCAGGCCCAGTACTGATGTTAGCTCGCCCGGGTCTCCGGTCAGCCCCTGTACTGGGCTAGGTGTCCGTATGGCCTGATTCCCCTTTGGGTAATCCCATATGTGTATTCTTCCACGGTAAGGTTTCCCTCATGGTAAACCCGTGTCTTCTCTTTGACAGAGCTCTCTGTCAGGTTCTGCTGGCAGTCCTCCTCCCTACACCTAGGTAGGATCTGCCCCAGAGTCCAGTCGTATGTAGTACTGCCCCAAGCCGTGTGTCAGTCCATATCAGTGTCTCCACATGTTACCTCCCTTTGGACAGGATGTGGCCTCCAAAGCACCCTTCTCCGGAAGGCTCGCTTTCCTGCCGTTACTGCCAAGCTGTAACAACAAATAAGAAAGATTTGAAGCCATCTTTCACTGAAGGTCGAAATCCCTTCTGATTTCTGTGGGGAAAGGAACAGCGGCTTGGCTATCTCAAGCAGCGATTTACTCAGTGGTCCCTGCGGGCACCAAGGTTAGCAAATTTGTGCTGGGGCGGTGGGAAGGTTGCAACCTCTTGCATGGAATTTGTCTCTTGTCAGCATCTGCATGCCACGAGGTTGTGACGGGGTTCAGCTTGTGGTGCTTTCCATAGGACCCCTATGTCGTCACGACATAACTTGTAGTGACCGACAGATAGGGAATGTCTAGGTTACGTACGTAACCCCCGTTCCCTGATGGAGGGAACGGAGACGTTATGGACTCGTTCTCGGCTCCTCCGTGTAAAACCTAATGAGTGGATGCACCTGTCGCCCTTTTATATCCGTATGCATGGGGAGTGGCTCAGGTATGCAAAATCCACTGGCCAATTTCATTGGCGTTTTCTCTTAAAGTCAGAGATGATTGGGGCGTCCAAGTAAATCCCCTATGTCGTCACGACATAACGTCTCCGTTCCCTCCATCAGGGAATGGGGGTTACGTACGTAACCTAGATGTTTTCTTTCATTAAAAAGGAACCAAATGGTTTAACTCAATAACTATAAGATGAATCACTAATTATTGACATTTAATTATTGTTGACTGCTTGAGATTCATGACATAACTTGTATAAAGTTATTTATTTGTTTTATCAATTTAAAATATCGATACAAAGGTGTCAAAGGCTGATATTGTACAAAAGCAAACATTTTGGTATTGTGTGTGTGTGTTTACAGCTATGTTAAAACATATCTCCTGCCAGACAAGTCCCGTATAAGCAAGAGAAAAACCAGCATCAAAAGCAACACCACTAACCCAGTGTTCAATGAAAATCTGAGGGTAAGAAGACTTTCATGCCTGCCTTACAAAGGTTTTGTATCGAAATCAATTAGATATTGCAAATGAGATATTGATTTAAAGGCTCTCATCTGTCTCTGTCCCTCTGGATAGTACGTGGTCAGTCACTCTCAGCTGGAGATGCGGACACTGCAGGTTTCTGTGTGGCATCATGATCGTTTTGGACACAACAACTTCCTGGGGGAGACGGAGCTGACCTTTGACTCCTGGGAGTTTGACACGCAGATAGAGGAGTGGTTCGCTCTACAGCCCAGGGTGAGCTGAGCTGAACACACACAAACAGAAACAGTGAGAGATAAAGAGGACTGTGACATCGATAAGTGTGATACTGTAATGTGTGTGTTTGTGTCAGAATGACTCTTATGTGGACTCAGTGATGCACTACAAAGGAGAACTGACAGTGGTTTTGAAGTACATTCCTGCAGAGAGAAATATCTCCCTGTCTCTGGACCAAGTTCAAGGTATGATATAAAATTAGAAATTATATTATTTCTGTCATGACAACTCTCAGGGAGATTGCCATGGTAGTGTACATGACAATATTAATGTATTTAGTCTTGGAGGAATAGATCTGCTATGCTGCTGCGGCAGAGCAAGTACCGAGACTTGCTACTGCCAATACAATACATCCACAAAATGTTGATGTGAGCATGTAGGAAGTACTGCTGCTGCACATATAACATATGAATAACCCCCCAGAAAGCAGGAGACACAGAACACAATACAATACAAGACAATATATGCATGCCACTGAATATAAGGATAAACTGCTGCATCAGTGGACATGCATGTATCCACTAGGGCTGCAACAATTAGTCGACATTATCGCAAATATTTTTGTTGTCGAGTAGTTGTTTGATCTCATATGACCTCATGAAAGAGCCTGCAATACTGCGGTTTGAGCAGTGTGACGCTGTAGCGCAAGACTGTGGTTCAGCCAAGTGGCAACCTCCCGCACCCTCCAAAAGGGAGTCAATCCTATAGACTTCCCATGTTTAAATGCCCAAGTTTACAGCAGAAAAAATGTGTTTACAGCCTGGTACAAAAGTGGTTTTGGTCTATATAGCTAATTTTGCCCTTCGTGACAACTGTGAGGGGGGTGAATTATTTTAGAACTCATCTGTTTTAATCATATTAAGCCTTAAAGTTCTGCACAATCAAGGGCGTGGCCACTTGAGTGACAAGCGGATTGCCGCTCTGCTCCAGAGTGGGAAACTCGCTAGTGTGTGAAACTTAAAAAACTGGCTTTAAAGATTTTTATTTGTACAGAAAAAAATATTATAGGTTGGACACTGGAAATCTGGCAATTATACGTTTTAATGAAAATTATCTCAAACATTTTTACCACTATATTGATATTGTACATATCTGCAAACAGTGAGATGTCACGCCAAGGCAAAAGGCTGTAACTTCCACATTAAATAGGGTGCTGAATGCTGATCACCATTTACAGAATCATTATAGAAACATCTGTATAAAATCTAGTGATCACTGGCTAGGCTGTAACATCTAGTAATGTGATTACATTTTTTCTCTGACCGTAACTAAGACAAAAAATTTTACGTTAGTGGATACTGTTTTGCAACCAATTTATTTGCAATTTTCTCTAACATTAAAGGATGCAAGACATACTTAGCTTATTGTTTTTACATCAAACTGAATTAAAATAGCTTAACCTATAAGAACAACTTGTGGATTAATGTGAACGCCAGCCAGCAGGGATAATGCTCCAAATGATTGTGAATTTAAACATCCCTGATGGTGTTCATTGCAATGGATTTTATCAACTTAAAAGAAAAGGTAGGAAAAGGATGTAATTGTGAACAGTTATTGATTTTATGATTGATTTATGTTTAAAGTGTGCAGCCCCAGACTGCACTGAGTGAATAATCTGCATTATAAAAATAAGAAACAAAAAACACTTTAAAGATTAATTATTGTTACCAAGTAATCTAGTCATATGCTTGCTTACAGTGTTGTTATATGGAGCAGTTTGTTAGATCGCGATCTATCTAAATTTGTTTGTCTAATGAAGTGCCGACAGATGTATAAATGAACACAAGTCACACTGTAATTTAAACAACTTGATTTTCTGTTATAAAGCAGCTCTCCAGTGTGGAGCTAGTTAGTGGGGAAAATTATTTAATTCAATTAAAGTGATAGTTTGGTTTACAGAAATCAAAGCTTGATCTAGCTAAGGACTGTTTTGGTTATCATAAACCTATAAGGAATTTTAAGACATTATGTTGTGAATAAAATTGTTTATCCAAAACATCTTATTTACCTTTATTTTGTTTCTTATCCATATGACTAAAGGAGATGTTAGGCAGAATGATGTTCATTCAGTTACTTTTTCATGTAGCTAATTAGATGATGAGAGAGTGTCTCTTTCTGTCACCTCAATTTGAGTGCCAAATAGGGGTGGCACGGTACAAGTATTCGTACCGAACCGTCACGGTACAGACTTCTCGGTTCGGTGCATGAGGCCTTTCCACGAATACAGGCAATCCCCCCCCCAATCCAGAAGGGGGCGCCCGCAGTAATGCAATACTGTTTGATAACTGCTAGCGCCAGCAGAAGAACAGTGAATGCCGTGAGCTGCACGCTTGAAAAACAAAGCCCACTAGACAGTGACCATGTGCTGATTCTGAAAGTGTCTCTCACATAGACTGACAAAAGCTTCTCAAATGGACTGACAAGGGATTTGTGCTTTTGGATCCTACCTCTCTCATTCGGCACAAATCCAAATATTCCATAATATTTCCATGTTTGCTATATAATTTATCTGAACGCTAAACTATTATGTATTATGTAAATTATAGGCTTTGTAAGTTACGTTAATTCAGTCACGTTCCAACGGTGACACAGAGGCGGGTGCGTTGAATGTTTGTATTTTATTTTGATATAGTAGCCTACCAAATTTAGCAATGCTTTTTTTACTTTACTTTTTAGTCATTTAGCAGACACTTTTATCCAAAGCGACTTACAAATAAGAAAAAGTAACTAAAACGAAGTACTAAATACTATATATAAACATTTAAGAAAATGGAGAAATTAAATAAAATTACAAATGCAAACTGTCACGGATCTGTCTGTCCTGCTCCCTTTCCAATCACAGCGCATGCCCTCACCTGGTTTCACTAATCATTGATTGAGCACACCTGCACGTCATTGTCATCCAATCAACCCAGCTCTACATAAACACACACCTCACTCCAGTCATGGTACGATCTCGTAAACACTACGTGGACTCTACTCCTGCTACCATTTGAGCTGAGTATCTCTCCGATAATACTACCCATTGATCTTCACCTCCTGTGTCTGCTCCTTGTGTTCTCCTCTCCCGCCAGATTGTCTGTCTCCGTGGTCAGTGTGTTCCTGAGTATTCCCCCATCGCATCTGCACGTCATATCTGTGGACAAGAGGATATTGACTCTTACTAGCCTACCCATCTTCAGCGCTATCTTAAGAAGTCATCCACTCACCTCAAGTCTCCACTGCACTACCCTGTAAAGCCCATCCCGTTTAATAAACATTCATGTGCTTTTACTTACCTCTGTGTCCAGCAGCATATGTTACAGAAGATCGGACCCTTACCGAACACCAGCATGGACATCTTCACCTTTAATCCAGAGAATGCACTCCTCACAATTGTTCAGGATGGTCGATCAATTGAAGACTACGTGGAGGAGTTTCTAGCTCTAGCCGAGGGAGTTACATGTAGGGAAGAAACCCAGAAAACCATCTTCTGGGGTGGTTTAGATGATCATCTATACCAACCGATGCCGGCGTCAGATTACACCTGTTCTCTTGGGCGCTATATGGAGTATGCACTCTGGCTCAGTGGCTCACCGTACACAGTGGACGAAGTTCACGACAGCCCTGAGGAAGTCTTCATCAACCATCGGCCGCCACCCGGGGCGAAATCTTTGTCTCTGCCATCCGCAGCGATGTCTGTGCCCATACCGCCGCCTGCGACGAAAAGTGTGCCGCCGACCGAGGCAAGGTTTACGCCACTGCCCATGGCTCTCCCAAACCCGCCGGTTCCTAACTTGGAGCTTATGGACACGGCGATACCCCCTGAAATTTTGGCTCCTGTTGCTCCTCGACTGCGCCCTCCTGTGTCAGCGCCACGCCAGCGCTTTCCTGTGTCAGCTCCACGTCAGCATTTCCCAGTGCCCGCTTCTCTAGGGCCAGTTCCTTCTCTGCTCGCCTCTCCAGAGCCAGTTCCTACAGTGCCCGCTTCTCCAGGGCCAGTCCCTCCTTGGCCAATGCTGACCGAACGCCCTCAGGAATCCGCGCTGCCCAAGTGCCCCCAGGAATCCGCGCTACCTGAGTGCCCTCCAGTGCCTGCTCCTCGCAAGCGCCCTCCAGTGCCTGCACCTCGCCAGCGCCCTCCAGTGCCTACACCTCGCCAGCGCCCTCCTGTGCCTGCTCCTCGCCAGCACCCTCCAGTGCCGACTCCTCGCAAGTGCTCTCTAGTTTCCCCACTAGTTCTGTCCAGCTCTCCAGAACGTCCCCTAGAGTCAGTGGCACCCGAGCGCCCACGAGAGTCAGCGGCACCCGAGCGGCCCCAAGAGTTGATCCCGTCCAGCTCACCTTCGTCTCCGCTGGTCCCGCCCAGCTCACCTTCGTCTCCGCTGGTCCCGTCCGGCTCACCTTCGTCTCCGCTGGCCCCGTCCAGCTCGCCGCTTTCTCCGCTGGTCCCGTCCGGCTCGCCGCCTTCTCCGTTGGTCCCGTCCGGCTCACCTTCGTCTCCGCTGGCCCCGTCCGGCTCACCTTCATCTCCGCCAGTTCTGTCCGCGCTAGGTAGCGCTATTCCGCGCTACCTGAGCGCCTCCTGGAGCCCGCTCCTCCAGATCCTACTCAAGAGCCCTCTCCTCCAGAGCCCCCTCATGCGCCCGCTCCTCCAGAGCGCCCACCAGAGTTCTTCCAGAGGAGGAAGGTCCCTAAGTTTCCCAAATAATTTTTTTTTTTGGGGGGGGGGCTATATACCCGTGATCCTGGTAGCCATAGTGGCCATGCTCGGGACAGTGGTCAGGGCCACTATGGCTCAACCGCCATGGCCATCCAAGCTCCATGCTCCACCGTGGCCGTCGTGGCTCCCCGAACCTCCAGTCCTGCCCTGGCCTCCCGAACCTCCAGTTCCGCCATGGCCTCCAAAGCTCCCTGATCTGCCATGGCCTCCCGAGTCTCCAGTTCCGCCATGGCCTCCAGAGCTCCCTGATCCGCCATGGCCTCCCGAGTCTCCAGTTCTGCCATGGCCGCCGGAGTCCCCAGACCCGCCCTGAAGGCTTCCCCAGAGTCTCTGCCAATCACCAGCCTTCCCCCCCTCCTCCCCGGTGTTACTATTACGGCCTTCCGGGAGGGGGAGGTAATGTCACAGATCTGTCTGTCCTGCTCCCTTTCCAATCACAGCGCACGCCCTTACCTGGTTTCATTGATCATTGATTGAGCACACCTGCACGTCATTGTCAACCAATCACCCTCTGATAACCCTCCTTTGTCTGCTCCTTGTGTTCTCCTCTCCCGCCAGATTGTCTGTCTCCGTGGTCAGTGTGCTCCTGAGTATTCCCCCATCGCATCTGCACGTCATATCTGTGGACAAGAGGATATTGACTCTTACTAGCCTACCCATCTTCAGCGCTATCTTAAGAAGTCATCCACTCACCTCAAGTCTCCACTGCACTACCCTGTAAAGCCCATCCCGTTTAATAAACGTTCATGTGCTTTTACTTACCTCTGTGTCCAGCAGCATATGTTACACATAAAACAACATTTAGCTAAAAACTATTCAAAATATTAAACCAACAAAAGGTATGAGTATAAAAAATGGTTCTAACATGACACTAAGCCAAACACCCATATATATATTTATATTATTTAATTTCCATGTAGTATATTGAAGTAATGTTACTAAAATAACTCTTTTATAACAATTTATTAAAACTAAAGAAAATACCTATATAGACATAATAAATTCATACATAATTTATCTAAAATTAAAATAGATAACACATCAAATGGCAGTAGTTTATCAGTAAGCCTAAAAAAAGAACACTGTCAAACACATATGCTAACAAACAACAACTTACACATAGTAAGTAAAACAGAAGTGAAACAAGCAGTAAGAAAGAAGATAAATAAAAAGCGATACTTATATCCTTTGGCAGTGTCCCTGCCTGGTGGAGTCACACGGTCAATGGTCTTTACACTCTTCTGTCTTCACGCGAAGGCTGCCGCGACCGCTGCCACGGTAAACTACGCTTTTTATACCCATCTAACAAAATACCACTCCAATTCAGCTGAACACATTTTCCTTTATCACAATAAATGGCCAAGCAAGCGCCCGACACTGACAAGAGACGCGATAAAGTACGAGACCAAACGCAATTTCTGCACGTCTCCATACAGTAAACAAAACAAGTGTTTCCTAGCAACAATGCCAAATAGGGGAAAGCCGGGGCGAAAGTACGCTGTACGAAAGTAACATAGCAATTTTCTCAGAGAGCTGATTACATTTGCATTCCAAGCTATGACAGCATGCAACCCTTTACGGAGCTGCCAAAGATCAATGCTGGAACTGATGTGTGTGTGGTGTGTGTGTGTGTGTGTGTGTGTGTGTGTATGTTAGGAAACGTGATCATGTTTGTAACATTTTGTAATCATTTTGAATGTTAAATGTTCAATATATACAATTAATTAAAAAAGTGTGTGTGTGTGTGTGCTCCAGCGCGCGATCACTTCAACTGTTCCCTTATACCAGCAGAATCAACTTTAAACACTTATAGTCTTATTAATAATCACTGGACAAATGTCTGCTTTTATTTGTGTACACTCACAATGAAAACAAAACAGATTTGATACATAATATAACAATGTAATAGTAGTATTAGTTTTAATAAATAGTATTTTTAGGTGGAAAAAAATATAATTTGTACTACTGTCTATTCAAAATAAATGAAAAGAAACAGAGCATAGTAGATTTCCTTTTTTTTCTGTTGTACCAAAATCATATTGAACCGTGACCCCCGAACCAAGGTACGTACTGAACCGTGGCATCTGTGTACCGTGCCACCCCTAGTGCCAAATACATCTATTTGTATAATGAATTGGTAACAGTTTACATAAGGTATGATTTATTAACATCAACACAATGAACAATGCATTTATTACATTTATGTATTAATTTTGTTAATGTTGGTTAATAAAAATACAGTTGTTCATTGTTTGTTCATGTTAGTTCACAGTGCATTTACCAATATAAAAAAACCACAACTTGTGATTTTTATAAATGCATTAGTAAATGCTGAAAGTAAGATTAACTAAGATTAATAAAAGCTGTAGAAAGTTTGACAGCTGTAGAACAGCCATGAAGGAGATATGGCCGGGAACGCAACGTTCGTTCCCTCTTCAGGGAACCGAGGTTACAGTCGTAACCGAACGTTCCCTTTCAAGGGAACTCCGTTGCATAAGAACGCTTTGGGAACGTCAGTACAACATCACCATTGCGACGAGTGCCTGTCCTGTGTGAATCTTACGAGCAGCACTAGGACGAGAGCACTTGGGAACTTGGGGTAGAGTCCAGGTCCAAGAATAAAATCTGACGAATGTGTGCGGTGAGGACCAGCCTGCCACATCACAAACTTCTTTGAGAGCAACTCCTGATATCAGGGCCTTGGAGGCCGCCATACTCCTGGTCGAGTGGTACCAGACAGCCATAGAAGAAGGTTAACCGACCAACTCATAAGCAAGTGAGATTGCCTCGACCAACCACTTGCTCATCCTTTGCTTAGATGCAGGAGACATACGAACAACTGTTCATTTTTACGCCACAGGGCAGCTCTATGGATATAAGCATCTAATGGCCGTACTGGGCAAAGCAAATTGTGCCTTTCCTGGTCCGCATTCTGAAAGGAGGAGGACAGAGCCTCAAGTACCACAGAGAAAAGCGAGATACCAGGGGGGCTTCCCCAATGATATTCCACCCAAAGGAATGTGGTAAGCACTTATGGCCACCACATAAACCTTTAAAGTGGACTAGCACTGCAGTGAACCGCTCTTGCAGGAAGGTCCCTCCTTCATACAGACAAAGCCTCAGCCATGTCTGCACCATCGCGTCCAGTCCAAGAGGAGCTGGATGCGTGAGGGAGAACCAGAGTGGACAGTGAGACGTCTCTCAAGATGCAAACAGATCCACTTGTGCCTGGCCGAACTCCCTCCATATCAACTCCACCACCTCGGGGTGGAGCCTCAATTCCCTGGGCCTCAACCCCTGTCTCGACAGGATGTCTGCTCCTATATTGTGGACCTCCAGGAAGTAAGCTGCTCGCAGGGACAACAAATTCCCTTGGGATCACAGGAGGATTTGGCACGCCAGACATTTTTGCAGACTGCAAACCCCCCTGGTAATTTATGTAGGAGACCACCAATGTGTTGTCTGAGTAGACAAGCACATGTTGGCTCCTGAGATCTGCTAGGAAATTCTTAAGCAAGAAATACAGCCAACATCTCAAGACGGTTGATGTGCCATGAGAGATGATGGTCCTTCCACAGACCCTGACTTGAGCATCCCCCTTAGATCGCTCCCCAGCCCATGAGAGAGGCATCTGTCGTTAGCATCTTGCAGCGACATGCAGCTCCCAACATGGGACCCTGGGACAGGAACCAAGGTTTCTTCTACATTATCAAGGCACGTAAGCATCGCCGTGTGACCTTGATTATGTGAAAAGGGGTTGCCCCTCGGGAAAAACCCTTTGGTCCTGAGCCACCACTGCAGGGGTCTCATGTACAACAGTCCAAAAGCTGTCACGTTGGATGCTGCTGCCATAAGACCTAACAGTCTCTGAAACTGTTTACAGTGAGTGACTGGCCTAGCCTTATACTTTTTACAGCTGACAGGATGGACTCTCTACAGGCACGTCTGCATCGACGTTAAATCCCATATCACGCCCAGGAAAGTGGTCCTCTGTAATGGAGAAAGCACACCTTTCTTGGCATTTAGCCGTAACCCCATTTTTTTAATGTGGGCAAGAATGACATCTCATGCCAAACTGCCAACTGATGCGACTGAGCTAGAATCAACCAATCGTCGATGTAGTTCATAATGCGAATACCCTGAAGCCGAAGAAGTACCAAGGCTGCATCTACGCATTTCGTGAAAGTGCAGGGTGATAATGCTAGGCCGAACGGAAAGAACCCGATATTGGTATGCTTTGCCCCCAAAAGCGAACCTCAGGAACTTCCTTTGACATGGAATAATGGATATATGAAAGTATGCGTCCTTGAGTTCTATCGTGACAAACCAGTCCTCGGATCTGATTTGTGACACGATTTGTCTCAAAGTTAACATTTTGAACTTGAGCTGCATGACGGATTCGTTCAGAACTCGAAGATCTAAAATGGGACGCAACCCTCCATCCTTCTTTGAAACTATGAAATACCGGCTGTAAAACCCGGTTTCCCTGTTGGAGTGAGGTACATATTATATGGCCCCTTTCTCTAACAGAGCTTTTATTTCCTGTTCCATTACCAGAACCTGCTGGGGGGCAACCTCGGTGGACAAAACCCCCATAAACCTGGGCGGGCGACACCCAAACTGCATTTGATACCCTTTTTCTATAGTCTGCAGGACCCAATGAGATACATTTGGCAGAAGTTTCCACGCTGTCAAAAATTCTACTAGAGGTACCAGCCTCTCGAGACTGGTTTCTGGATTTACATGTAGTTGTGCAGTCAGAACGACGTTCTGAAATGATGTTGTGATGATTGATGTGTTTGTGATGAAATGTGTGTGTGATGTGATGTGATGTGTGATGAAATGGCAGGAAGCTTCTGAACTGACCGCTGAAGCCCTCCTCAGAGGGGGCGGGCATCCCAAAGGCTACTACGTTTTTGGGTGGACTCTGAGATATGCGCTCGCCGGAGACTGCTGCGCCCTGAGGCACACGAGGTGGCAGGGTTGGCAGACCGGTCCCCTGAGGACATCGAAGGGAGACGGGCACCGTAAAATGAGATGTTAACCGCTCTATTTCGAGGGGGAAGTCCTCACTGGCCTGAGCCCTCGGGCGTCAGGACCTTTTCCCCGCAGCCTTCTTAGAATTAATAACGTGGGGGAGCACGGTAAGCCACGCTCTGCTTTTGTGTGGCACGGTGAGAGGAGTTGGATTTAGATGTTTGGGGCTGCTCCCGCTCCGCAGCCCCGGAGATATGAATACGGCTGGGGAGGAGTTTCTGGAATGCAGCCGCTTGCTTAGCTGATTCCTGAAATGTATCGACAACCAAATTCACAACATCGCCAAAGAGGCCAGAGGGAGAAATGGGAGCATCCATAAGGAAGTTCTTATCTTTTCCTTTAATGTTACTCAAGTTCAACCATATATGTCTCTCAGTGGCCACCAGGCCTGCCATAGACCGGCCGATTGATTTAGCCGTCTCCTTGGCGGCCCTGAGAGACAAGTCTGTAGCCCGACGCAGTTCGCAAACTGTGTTCGGACTAATACCCTCGCCCTCATCAAGATTTGTTAATAATTCAGCCTGGTAGGCTTGCAACAGCGACATAGTGTGTAAACATGCTGCTGCCTGACCAGCCACTGAATAAGCCTTGCCCACCAGTGCTGATGTGATTCTCACTGGTTTATTGGGTAATATCGAGGATTTAATGGATGAGGATGATTCAGGGGAGCGATAGCTCGCAAGCGTCTTTCCACCATCTCTCCATAACCATGCTCTTTTTTATTTAATATAGGGGAATAGTGTGATGTTTGTGTACTATAGACTCTATAAGAAACCGTTTCCTTGTGGTAAAAATGGTAATCCCTGGCGTTGAGGTTGTGCACAAGAAGGTAAAAAGCGTTCGTCAAGTTTGCTTCTTGAACGAACGTCTTCCCTTTCTGCTGGCCAATCAATAGATAATTTCTCAACTGCTCTTGTCACAACCTCAACCAGCTCCTCATAAGCACGAGACTGAGGTGGCGAATCCTCAGTATCTCTTGCATTGGCAGCATCTAATTCCTCAGAATCAGATAGCTGCAGTGTATGTGCTTCGATCGGGGCGGAAGAAACCGCAGTGCGTGCTTCCCAAACCTGATACGAAGCACTGAACTTGTCAGGTGAAGGCAGAGATAAGGCAGCGCCCGTCTCTTCCTCTGCTGACAGATCCATTTGCGAACCCCAGGACTGTAGCCTAGAGCCCTGGGGAGCGAGCGCTGACTGTGCAT
>QVTF01005018.1:0-29633 GCA_003573665.1 Oxygymnocypris stewartii | reverse complement strand
TTTATATTGTTACTTTTGAGTAAAAAAAAAGTCTCATCTTTCAAATTATGTCATGCTTTTCGGGAAATTCAAACAATAATGCCGTTTTGATACTCTTGACAGATCGCAGTATAAACGCCTCAGTTCAAATGGCATCCTTCTTCTGTACTAGAATTTAATCTGAAATAAACATAACATGCCGTACATAATCACTCAATTAGTGTTTCAACCGCGGAAAGTTGTCAATAAAACAGCTTGTAAACAAAATGTCCTCAGTGTCCACAGCTTGTTATTTCTCTAGAGAAAAGCATTTCATGAAATATTAGACTATATTCTCTTTATATTTTCCTGTACCTGTTAATGATGTCTTAGTTATTTACTGTATGTTTAAATAATCCTGTTATAAGCAGATATGACAGCCACTGTGTAAATGAATATAATTCAACAACAAATAGAAATTGGATAATTTTAGAGGCTAATTTAAAAACTGCATTATGAGAATTTACATGTTTGCATAATTTAGTTTTGCATTCAGAAGTTGAGTGTTGATTATTATTTAAATAATAAAGTAATTGTATTTAAGTTTGGGCTCTGTTGTTAGTTGTAACCTTATGTAAAAGTGCTCACTACAGTTAAGAGTATAAGTTGAGGTAGATTATTTAAAAGAAATTTAAGAAAGATCAATTTATTAAGTAAACCACTGTTTAATAATAAAAAAATAGTTTTTATTTCCCCTACTGTACCAAACCATACCGAACCATGATGTCAAAAATGAGGTACCGAACTGGCATATTTGTGTATACCGTTACATCCCTATTAAATGCAGAGATTCCACATAAATCCATCAGAAAGATGAAAATGAGACAGAGTCCCCCCATGACGTGTATAGTTGCTATGGTGTTCAAATTGGTTTTGTTTGCAATATAGTGCTATGGTGTTCTGGGTATTTTCTTGGGTGTTGGTATGTGGTTGTCGGTGTTATTATATGGCTGCTATGGTTCTCTGTATTTTTTGTGGGTGTTAGGCTACTTTGTGTGGTTTCTAGGGCACTTCTTAGCTGGCCTGGATGCTTTGTAAAATGTTATGTGGGTGTTTTTATAGCACTGCTATACTGATCTGGGTGGTTGTTAGGATATTTTTGTGTGCAGTTTGCTAGGCAGGTCCGGGCGTTTTTTAGATCAATGCTATGTGGTTGCTAAGGTGTTCTGGGTGGTTGCTAAGTCTCTATGAAATAATGTTCAAACGATACAGAGATTTGAGCAGCCCTGAGCAATAATACTGCCTAAGCAGCACCGCTAACAAGTTTAAGATTCATTCATAGACTTGACTTGAGCAGCTCCTGCTAAGCGAACACACACGTTCAATCTTCAGACAGTCAGTTTGTGAAGTTCAGAACACTCTGCACCCTGGAGACACAAGAACAGGATGAATCATGAACAGAATAAAACTCGACATCTACGGTTTTAAACTGAGGAACAAATCTTACGCGGATATAATCAGAGATCTCCTTTGAGTACTATTTACCATAACCTGCTAGTAACAATCTCAAATATACATCCTCGTGATCAGGACGACTCGCTCTCAGGATGAATCTATGGCTCAATAAGACGACGCTTCTGTACGGTATAGAAATCTCAGCACCATTACTAATACTAAGAGAGAGGGTCGTTAAGATGTTGGGCACCAAATGACTGCGAGAGCTTCCCAACAGCGAATGTAAACAGAATTTATGGTGCATTACAGCGGCTGGGGAGAACTGGCTCACCATTTCCTCTCTGGCTGTCAAATTAAAAGCACTCCTGTTGGGACTGATATGCGTTGCTGCTACTGCTGAGTCTACTAATGCTGTTCTCTAACTCTTTCCTTTTCCTTTTCTTCTTTTCTGTTTGGTATCCTATCTTTTTTCCCTCTATCTCTCTCTCTCTTCCGTCAGTCTAAGACACTCCTGATCCACTGGAGCTCAATGAAGACAGCATGACTGTGCACCATGAGACCGAAATCCAGTATCAATGCAAATCCACTCAGCACCCGCCAATCTGAGTCACGGCGAGAAGGGAAGACATATATAAACCCATCAGACATGTCAATACCCTAATATAAGCACACCTTCGGGGGTCTGAATGCTAATATAAACACAAATACTTCAAAAGATGGAGGCGCAAAGCATCAGATACAATTCTGTACCACAAAACAGCTTTGTCTAAATTTGATGGATTTAATATGGATTTTAATGGACACATATATTGGTTACATTAGATTTGCTTGTAGTAAAAGTCTAATTTATTTTAATTTGATATTATAATAATTAGAGACGAAGTTGTAATTCATTTGCCTTAAGAACGAAGGATTGAAAAACATTTTAAAACTTGACTATATATACACATACGGTAAATTTCTTTATTCATTTCACTCATCAAACTCTTCCCACCTGAGTTTTGCTTTCCGTTTCACTCTTATCATTGTGAAATAGTGATGAATTGTTACAGGTATTAAGTTTCATCTCCTGGATGCTGGATTTTATTGGACCTAATTTTGGATTTGTTGCAAGTACCACCCCACAGGAAAGAGACCCCCTGCCATGTTTCTAACAAGAAGAGAAGGTCTCGGATGCTTTAAAGGAGAGTGCAGTAACTCGTTAAGATAATTACTGTATCGCACATTTATTCCACTGTTAATAATTAAGCACGCACGCCAAGCATAGACTCAATAACTCAAACTCGCAATACTAGCAATTAGAGAACGAGAGGAGCAGAAATAAACAACAACCTGCCAAATTGAATCAAAACAATACATGAGGATACACTACAAACAAACAGATACTCACAACATTCTGCTCTGTTAAATACCCACAATAGTTTTGGAGGCGAGATACCATGTTGTTTTTTACTCTACGAAACAAATGCAGAGCAAATCTACTGTAAAAACATACACACTAATGTTATTTTTGGAAGATATTTTAATGCTCGCCTAGGAGCATTGTATGGTTTGATCAAGAAATAAGTCATATTTAAATTAAATACGATTTAAAAATGTAATTTATTTCTGGGACAGCAATACTGATTTTTCAGCAGCCATTGCTCTAGTCTTCAGTGTCACATGATCCTTCAGAATCATTCTAATATGCATTTTTTCAACAAACATTATTATGAATACTAAAGACAGTTGTGTAGTAGAAAGTAAAAACAAAACAAGCAAAAAATATATATATTTTTATATTTTTGTTATTAAATGTTATAATGTAAAAGTTCTGATCAATTCAATGCATTTAATGAAATTATTAATAATAAAAAACTGACCCCAAACTTTTGAACGAAAGTGTATAATCAGCTGAAGTCAGCGTCATGCTCTCCATTCATTTTGCTAAAAAAAATTATATATAAACAGTTTTGTCACTTTTTTTCTTGTTCCCACTATAGATTCGACATATACATGGTTGCTTGGCCTGTATAACACTGAATCAGCAATTATAAGAAATTATAATGCATATATTTGGATATATTATGAAGCAACTAAATAAATACTTATTATTTAAGCAACAACATTTACATTAATAAACAATACATTTATAATACTTTATAAACAAAAAACAATACATTTATAATACTTTATAAAAACTTAAATTACATTATTGAATATTTGCATTTTAATTGCATTAGACACCTGACAGCACGAAATGTCAATGTAAACGATTCTCCTTGGTTTCTACATCACCTGTGCGCTTTCATTGTGCCGGTGTGCGTTTGGAGAAGAATCAGAACAAGCTACGAGCGAAGGCTCTCTGCTGCGCCTTTGAATATATAGAGCACTTAAGATGTGTCATGTAGGACCAAACCAGAAATCTGTGTGTGTGAGTGAGTGAGTGAGTGAGTGAGTGAGTGAGTGCGTGAGTGAGTGAGTGAGTGAGTGAGTGAGTGAGTGAGTGAGTGAGTGAGAGAGAGAGAGAGCGAGAGAGAGAGAGAGCGCGCGAGCGAGCGCGAGTGCGTGTGAGTGCGTGAGTGCGTGCGTGCGTGAGTGTGCGTGCGTGCGTGCGTGATGCGTGCGTGCGTGCGTGCGTGCTCGCGCTGCGCGCGCGCGCGCGCGCGAGCGTGCGTGCGTGCGTGCGTGGTGCGTGCGTGCGTGCGTCGTGCGCTGCGCGCGCGCGCGGCGCGTGCGTGCGCGCGCGCGCGCGCGCGCGCGCGCGGAGAGAGCGCGAGCGAGCGCGCGAGCCGAGCGGTGGTGAGATCTATCCTCCGCGTGACTGTCTGTGCTTGAGTATATGTGACTAGGAATGAGGGGGAAGTAGGAGCAGACACTGTGTGTGTAGTGTGAATCTAGGCTTTTTTTTTCACACCGCCTGCAGGCCGCCTCCGGCTGGCTGCTCACATCAAAGGCAGCTTTCTCTCTCTGAGGAGCTGAGAGACTGAGCCCCAGGCCTGCCCAGGCCTTCACAGACCTGCCTCGGGGGTTAGCGTGAAACCACGGGCCTCTGCCACGCCGCCGCGAGACACCGCTAATCATAGCCAGCGCTGCAGCCGGTCGAACGAGCCCTCGCGGCTGCCTTCAGACAGGAACCGACGATGCTACGATATGCATGCGGCTCGCAAACAGCCACGCTGTAATCAACCGGGAAGGGGAGGTTTGGGAATGAGGCTTTAAGTATTTAAAGTGTCAGGGTGCCATGTATTATTTACTTCATGAATAAACGAGGAAAATATGACTTATGCAGACGTGTTGCTATCCAAATCAAGCATCTAGTCTGTATGCTTGTATTTAGATCAATATGTTATGAGTGTTTCAAATGACTATAAAACTGCATTATTTATTTCTGATGGAACAATGGAGTACAGGTACCAACATAATATTCACTGGGAAAATATGGAGGAACACAAAACCTTCATACTTTGGCATATACATACACACTTCTGTTTCAAAGTTGAATGTTTTATTTATTTTTATCATTTTATTTACATTCATCAATGAATCCTGCATGTAAAAATGTATCCTGTTTCCCACTAAAATATTAAGCCGCACAATTATTTTCAACACCGATAATAATAAGAAAAAAGACGACAGGTGCAATGGCTGCTGAAAATTCAGCTTTGCCATTACAGAAATAAATTACATTTTAAAATATATTAAAATAGAAAACAGTTATTTTAAATTCTAATGCTATTTCACAACATAATTTTTTCCTTATTTTTGCTGACTTGGAGTGCACAAGAGAATTCTTTCAAAAATGCATTTGTATTTTTGTTTATGCATTTTCCAGTACTTTTCCAGTAAGCAACCACCTTGCAGTGCCCTAGTGACCAAGCAGAACAACTTAGCAACCACACAGCATCCTTGCATCATATTTTGCATTTGTAAACAATGCTCACATTTTCTTCAGAGAAAGGACAAATCTAGATTTACTTATAAATGATGTCCTTAATAAGATGCTGCATTAGTGCATAATACTCACCTGTAAACGGCTCGTTTGTCTGACTCCAGTTGGGCTTGGGGGTCAAGGGTCACGCTGACCTGTGTGGCCCCTGCCGCTGAGGCTGCAGAGAGGTGGACATGCTGGGCCTTTGAGTTTTGCTGCGTAGTGCCTGTCATCTGAAGAAATACAGAACACTAAATAACTACAGATCTGCAGTCTAGACCATATTACACCAAAATATTTAAATAGACTAGTACTTCTTTGTCCATTTTGTTGCTTAACTAATCAATCTACGAGCATTAATTGCTTATATATTAAATATCAATGAATTAATGTCTATTCATGGATAATCCAGTGATTCAAATATTCTAGAAATGAAAGGTACTTCATTATAATCATTTGGGATTATTTTCTTTTTTATTTGAAACTTTATGGACTATAACCAAAATAATAAGAACCAGGGGTTGACCGATATGTGTTTTTCAGGGCTGATGCTGATACCGATTCTTACAGATCAAGTCGACCGATAATAGATATTTTGACTGATGTATTTGACTGGTGTAAAAATTTTAAATAATGTCAAAATTAAGAATAACAAGGGCTCTGACAATATTTTATTTCTTAAATTATTGTATCGGCAAATCGGTTTTTAAAAATGATACCGATGACCTTAAAAATGCTTAACCCTGTACGATTCCTGTAAAATTTGCCTAAAACGCCTAAAAAAGGCATACCCAAAGTAAATTGCATGCTGTTCTTGGGCCATTTGGATGATATGCATGATGTTGGTCTCCTTTGAAAGGTGACACTCTGAGGTTTGTTTCACAACAGTCAGAATCACTGTAAGTCTTATTGATATTGAGTAATAGCACTTTGAATACACTAAAAAAAGAATTCCGCCTGCATTTTATTTGTAAATAGAAGCCTGCAGATGACTATAGCTGGGAGGTATGAACTGGAAAATACATTGGGATCACAGAATGAAGCCTTACCATGCCAAATTTTGCATTTAATAAACAATATATTAGAAAATTCGTGTTTTACACATGTTTATCTAATTTTATGTCTAGGCGCTTCCAAAATAATTACACTTGGGAGACTCCAAACAACCCTTTGTAACCAACGTGTCGTTGTACAATGCTGTAATTCTTGAATGCTTTAATGTACAGTCATCATTTTGGGCTCTAATGAAAGGTTACACTTAGAGCTATTCAGTTTCTCATCCAGATTCACTGTCAATAATTACTGACACAGTAACTGAAGCATAAACACATTATAGTGACATTTATTTATAGAATCCAAAATGTGTACACTTACATATATATTTATAATTTATAATCTAAATACATTTTTTCCTATATTTCTATTTCTGTACATAGTACATTATTTAATTTGTGGGGTTTTTTCTTATATTGGTGTTATATTGCATCCCTACTGTGTTATTCTTATGTATGTCTGTACTATCATGCATGTCTGCATTATGTCAACAAAAAGTGGTCTAATAAAGACACTGATTGTACATGCTGTGTTTATTGTATCTTTAAATAGTTGAAATCACAAGAATCTCAGCTTTCCATGGATATATGACATGTCCAACTTTTTTTTTTGGAGTTTTTGTGTTTGACGACTTTACCCTGTCACCACTAGGCGTCTGGATTCTTTTAATCCAGAAACGCTGGATTCTTTTAACATCGGTGCCGATAAATCGTCCAACCCCTAATAAGAACATTGCACAGTAGTTTCGTAGAAGCGCTATGATTTCAAGTTCAACTAAACTTCGCATTTATTGGCAACCATAAACAATATTTCCTTATATGTTCAATGGATGACAAAAAAACTTACATTTGCCAGATTATTAGAGCGAGTAAATGAAGATCATGTTCCTATTTAACAGTACTAACCTTTATTTCTTAGACCAGAATTAACCATGTTGAACACCAATCAGATTATCTCTCTTTTTTATCAAATTAATTGTGTCCTTTTCAGATTGTTTGGAATTATTTTAAATGTAAAAACAGCTAATAATTGCTGACAATTAACTGAAGCTAAAAAAAATGTTTGGAGATCCCAAACCCATCCTGCTAATACCCCCTCTGCGCCAGTGGCCCAGAGATGCAGTTCAAGATCATCTTGCTCATGTGCATGTTATTGGTGGCTCACAGCCAGGCACTGTGGTCTTATCAGATTTAGTTTATGAACGCTTCACTTTTGTGTTTTTTAATGGGTTATGATGTTTTTTTTAAGGAGCTATAAGAACGGAAATGTGCACATAGTAATCTGGTTTGTTATCTTTTCCGCGACAGAGGAAAAACAGCACACGTCCAGATAAAGTTCTAGTAAACTTGAGACAAGAGCTAGCAATGAAACACGTTTTTTTCCTAGCATACATATTCAGGGAGGCTCTTCCACTGTCTCTGACAACGTAAGACAATGCAGCATATGGTCTCATTAAAATCTGGAATCTAAATTGAGGCACTTGACCCCTAAAATATTACGTAGGTCACCTTCTGCAGGAAAACGTTCCACCTAGTCATCAAATAATACTCTGGCAGTCGAGGTGGGCAGAGGTCTCGCCCTCTAGCAATCGAAACACTGTCAAGATGAACAAATACCCTGTTTGGGATGCATTAGTGGGAGAGAGAGTACAACTTGTCTATTGTATATGCTTCCCTGTCTCTCCTGTCCTGTTTTTCTCTCTCGTGATGCTGCTTTGAAAGCAAGCCTTCTCCTGCCTCCCTCCTCGGAACAAAAATGGTTTAAGGGAGAAAGCTGGAAGTCTTAATCCCAGCCTCAAATAGGAAATAAATTAGCTTCTTCACACTTAACTAGCTCTCATTTGCATGTCTCCACCAGCGCGCTGCTCTTCTCCCCAGCCTCTAATCCTCAGGGTGGAGGGAGACAGCAGCCGGACAGGGAGAGAGGGCTCTGGGAGAAAAACGCTGCTCTGTGTCCCTCTGATTAACTCAGGACAAGCACAATGAAGATATGACATTGCACAGAACTACAGAGGTACCTTTCTTACAGCCACAATTTGAGAAAAAGCCACAGTTTACTGTAATAACGTTGCTAAAAAAAAACAAAAAAAAACAAAGCTTAAACAGTATACATTTTATTTATTTTTTATTTGTTATGCAACTACTGAGGAGAGTGAATGTATTTTTATCTTTATAATGAATGGTGGTATTACAATAATAATCAGTATTATAATCAATAAAAAGGTTTGTTTGTTAACTGACCTGTTGGCTCTCCTGGTACAATGGTGGAGGGACGCTCTGTGTGGCCATCATGGTCAATGCTGGTGCTGGGGACACATGTTGCATCATGGGATAGCTTCACATGGAGATCCTGAAGGAAACAAAACAGATACATGAAACATTATATACTGTACAGTCCTGTTTTCATGATCAAATTCATATCTACTGGCCTACTTACCAGCGGGAAAATAATTGAGCTTTTTGTCTTTTATAGCAGATTGCATCATTTTAATTGATAACACTGATGGAAATATATAAAGAAATATATCCTTGCAACTTTCCTCAGTTCTTTACTGAAACAATTCCATGACACACCACTAGGTGCTGCTGTACTTAAACTGACAAAAAATGTAATTCAATGTTGTAGTTAAAATAAAATAAAATAAAAACCTTTCTAAGGCCAGGGAACACATCAAGGTCTGCATACAAAGGCTATTTGTAATTTGTAGTCATATGGATTACAAACCTTAAGGCAAAAACCTTTAAATATAAAATACCCAGAGTGTCCATTTAATTCAATTCTGTACACAAAGATTCTTACATAATATTAGAATTTACAAATAATGTCACTAAATCCAAAAAATTAGCAACAAGTTCAAGCGAGACAATCTAATGCATCGCCGACAACCCAGTAAAAACTGTTAGCACCACGTCTGTCCAGAAAACCAAATAAGCACCTTGAGGTGCAGATACATGATGACGAGTTTTTTCTAAGGTAAACATGACGACCCCAGCAGGCCAATCAGGGGCTCATTAGTTCTGTTGTCAGAAGAGTAATTGACACTGGGCAAGGGGAAAGGTGGACTCCAGAGACGGTGCACCGTGGGAACTCTGACTGCAGATAATTGGCCCCATGTTACAGCACATGGACCCCGGAACCCCAATTCCAAGTGAAGCTTTATCAAGTACAATATTCTGTTCTCTTTGCTCACATTTTGAAATGCTACAAAAGGTTTTCTTGTTTTAATTTTTAAATAAATAAACGCTACATTTCTTTTAAGTTATATATGCTCTTACCAAGTCTAGTACCTTAAACATCTTTGAATGTTGGAAATGATCTCTCCCATATTGATTTTTCCATCAGTCTAAGTGCATTCAAAATAAGATTTAGTGCCAAACAAGCACAAGACAGCTGAAAGCATTTAAAACTATATTCAACTTGCTGAGTCTTTCATAAAATTTTCATAACAGAACCTCATTGAAATCACTCCCAAATTCAAATGATCATTTCAGACAGTTTGACCCCCCCAAAACACGGTCTTCAGTCCACCATTGAGCTCCAGGCTTTTAGTAGCAGCCCACAGATGTGAGAAGCAGAAGCTAACAATCGTAAAGAATACTAAAAATACATAAGCAATCATATATAATTACTCTGAAAGAACAGTACAATCACATCTGCTGAGTTAATGTGGGTGGGACCTCTGCTCCGTTCGGTAATTACACGAGACACGAATCACTCATTTAAACGTGACCTATAAAATTATTTCTGTGCTTTAGTAGTAGTAATTGTCTCTCTTGAGAACAGCTTGTTAGCTCTCTCTATATATTAACAGCTTGAAATCAGGCATAGAATCGTGTTTATGCACATTTTCCTATTGTTTGCATCAATAATTCTGTGGACAGCAGAACAAGAGGATTGTCAAGAGGATTGTGGGAAAATCAAGGAGACAGAGCAGAATCCAGTACAGAAGCCAAGTCTCTCAGACGGCGGACAGGATGTAACCTTTTTCAGACAGCAGACAGACAACAGTTTGAGCGGGAAAACAGGAAAGATCTTTTTTCTCTCTCGCAGCTCATCTTCAGGTTGGCAGTAGTGTGTGGAAAATGGTCGAAGGGGCCAAGACAAACCAAACAGCTATTTTAAGGAGATTGCGCACACACACACACACACACACAGATTTGGGTTATCATGATCATAAACACCATCAGCACCTCTGCGCTCGGACCGTTTCATGTTGGACTTCGTGGAAACGTGAGGAATTTTCCAAGCACAAATTAGATTCTGGCTTGGCGTTGCATATTTTATGAAGCTCGTCCAAATCATACAAATTGAGAACGTTGTGTGTGTGATTTGTATACTGATTACACACAACGCCTGTGTTCTCATTCCAAGTGCTATCAGCCGAAAGGCATCTTCGCTGTTATCTCGCCTCATTTTAATTGCAATTTTGTGAGCGAGTTGGTAATTAAATGGAAAATTGCACATTAATTGATGAGACTAAAGATAAAGCAATTCCAATTATTGCGCGGTATTTTAAGGGGGCCTCTCAAGTCTCGGTCCCTGGAGTAGCGTGGTACCCACAGCAGCATCATAATAATAATGCATACATACCGTGTACACTGGGTAACAGCTCTATCCACAAACCTATGTTTACAGACATGGACACACACATGTACTTTATAATGAGCAAAGAAGAAACCTCTGAAGTCTCGGCGGGTGAAAGGCGTGCACTGATTAAGCCTTCCGGCTTGCTCTTTTAAAAACACATCATCACACCTTCTGACTTAATATACCGGGTATTGATTTCAAAGTATCGGTCGATGCAAACACATCGATCCGTTCATTGATATACAGTCAGAAATGATTTCTCGGTCATGTACCCGATGGCCTAAACAGCTGCATATCTGTTAGGACATGCACTTTTACAGTAGGACAGGAAAGCAATAAGAAACGAATGAAACCTTTCTATAAGATATCAGGAGTTTATTGAAAAAAATAAGTTGGAAAGCAACATAATTTTCAGCAACAAATGGCCATTTCAATAATTGAATAAATTAATCAAAAAATATAAACCTAGATAAAATAGTCACATTACTAGACTCTTGCAGACAAAAATCAAATGACTAAATGAAGACAGTAAAGTAAACTATAGGTCAAATTTGAAGTCAGTTGCAAAACAAGTTTATGCATTTACACTACAATATGAAATGGGTTGGTGGAATTTTTAAATGTTTTTTAAAAAGTCATTTAAAATGACTATTTTCTCATTTTAAATGTAAATGCATTTAAAAAATTGTAACTTCAGCCTTCCGTGTCACATGAACCTTCAGAAATATATATTCTAATATGCTAATTTGATTCTCAAAAAACATTATCAATGTTGAAAAAAGCAGTGCTGCTTAATATTTTTCTGGAAACATTTTTGTGGTCATACATTTCTTCAGAATTATTTCATGAATAGAAAGTTAAAAAGCATTTAATTGTAATTTTGATCAGTTTAATGCACCCTCGCTGAATAGAAGTACACATGTCCTTCTTTAAAAAATTTGTATGAATGTATGTATGCATGCAACTGCCTTTAATTCAAAAAACTAGAAGCTATAGCCGTTTTGGGTATTAGTGTATTCATAAAGAATGTTCTCACATTAAATAATACATTAAAGGTTGTTACACCCAAAAAGTATTGCAGTGACACCAAAAATAAAAATAAAACAGATCAAATCACCTTAAAGTTATAGCTTTAATCACAGAACAAAAATAATGTAAAATTCGATTTTTTTTTAAATGAAGTATATTTTCAGAAGTGCATAAATCCTAAAAAAATATTAAAGAACATTTACTTTTAATTATAACAATATTCTTCATTAAGCATAAAATAAATATAACAAACTTAATTGCCAAATAGTACATAGTATACAATTATTTAATTACAGTGTTTCATGAGAAACCATAATAGATTCAGTTGTAAAAGAGACATACAATGCAGCAGCCTGTAACTTCATGGCTTGAGCTCATAATTACAGCTGGCAGGGAGAGGGTTTTAAAGGCTGGGGAAATGGAAAGTAAAGTGGGGATGTATTGAACATGTCTGGTGTGTGTCTGGGAAAAAGGGAGAGTTCGAATGTTAGCCTCTTCCCATCGATACTGCTCCGCCAGACCCTCACCCACAATCGTTTGACTGTTTGATCCCAGTCGATAATTAACACAGCCACCTGAAGGAAAGCTGCTACTGACGAGGCTAATAGGACAATGTCAGAGATGTTGTTTAGTAATGACAAAGCCTGCATGCTAATTTAGAAACTGAAAGTATATACTTCAATCATGATGAAGACGTTACAGTAGCATTGAGATGCACAATAATGTCATCTTGTCACAAACTCTGTATTAGCATTTAGCTGAGTTTAAGAATCAAACTAGCCTATATAGTATGAAAAAAATAATGTTAAGATTAGTAATTCATTATTCCTTAACTTCACGGTTTATATGTTTAAAAACCGCAGCTTTAACTGTATTCACAAATTTAACATGGCATTTAACTAAACATCTGCAACTATTTTCGCTATCAGCTACAAACAAATGATGGAGAATGGCCATGTATTGAATCTCTCAGTCCGAGACACGCATCCTTGTGCACAATGCCGAAGGATCAAAGATGTGTGTGCGGGCAATGACTTCCTGTTAGTTAGAAACATCCTTTGTGGACGGGCCGCAGAGAGGTCCGCGTGCGAGCCGGTGCTGAAAAAGAGCAGCAGGTTTTTTCCCTGTTAAGCAGAAACAGGTGAGCTCTGAAGTACAGGAGGAAGTGGTTCATGGTTTATAGACCCCATTCATCATCATCCACATAGTCTCCCTCTGCGTCTCACAGCTAGCCCTCACATCTGGGAAGAGGGTGTTTTATATATCTGTTTACCAGGCAAGCTGGCAGGCTGAAGAAACAACAGACCTTCCCTTTTCTCTTGAGACACTTCCAACGTGGCACACCGCTGTACGATGTTTCAAAAACTGAATATTGAACATTTAAAAACTACATAAATCATTGTGTTTCTGCGTCACTAATGTCACAAATAAAATATATACATATTTTAGTTTTGTGACAAAAAAAATCCTTTAATCTGAATCAATATGTCATCAGTTCATATCCATCCTATTTCTATGTAATAAAACTTCTATGAAAATATCGTATTCACAATGTGACTTTAAACATTCCGACTAGCACATAACTTTTTTTAAATGGTTTTAAAAGTACTGTATTTACTTTTTGATCAAATTTGATCAAAAATAAAGTAAAACTTTTAATATTGTGAAATATTATTATAGTTTTAAAATAAAATAAAAATCCAATTTAAAATGCTATTTATCCCCCTCATGTCATTTCAAATCTGAAATACATTCATCTTCGGAACACAAATTAATATATTTTGATGAAATCCGAGAGCTTTCTGACCCTGCATAGACAGCAATGAAACTACCACATTCAAGGCCCAGAAAGGTAGTAAGAACATCTTTAAAGTAGTCCATGTGACATCACTGGTTCAACCTTAATTTTATGAAGCTATGAGAAGAGCTATTTTTTTTTTCGTGTCAGAATTTGATGCACATTTATGACAGTACCAGTGTTCCGAAGATGATGGGTTATGAACGACATGAGAGTTTGGGCTTATGGGTTTGGAACGACATGAGGGCGAGTATTTAATGACAGAATTTTCATTTTTGGGTGAAACATCCATCCCTTTAATATCAGTGTTATATTTTTCCTGTCATATTTTCAATAACAGTATTTTTTTAACTCATTAACCTGCGCATTGTTCGTATTAAAAAAAAGTAACATTTTCATTTGTAATTTTGTCAATCAAAGTGAGAGCCCCGCCCTATAATTACACCATTGGCTGAGTCAATGTTGCTGTTGTCGGGCAGGTCGGGCTCAAACTAACAATGTTTTGAAAATACTACAGTGTTTATACTCCTCAGGGGGAACCAACCTGTGAAAGACTTTCTGACAGTTTTTTGGCATATTAAACTGGGATTGAAAGAATTTAACCACCAAAAAAAGAGAAAAAAGACACTTCAGCTGTAAAATGAATTATTAGTATTAATACACAGTGAAATACTTCGTGGCAAACTCCAGCACTGTCCTCTGTGCCTAACCTGAGGAATTGTTGATCTTCAAAGCGAGAGCATGTGCCGCTGCCAAAAGTGTATCTGATTGTGATTTTCCTGGCTCCTTTTCTATGTATCCTGTGCGGAAGTTTGTTCATCACAGATGCTGCGGGGAATGCAATGAATAATTTTAAACAGTGCGTGTGTGTCAAAAAAGCCCAAATATCATGAATCTTAATGTCCTGAGTCAGGGCTTCTCCAAAGTGAATACATAAAACCGGCCCACCTGAATACATTTACTACATTAGAGGTCCTTCCGTGGGCAGATTTGCAATGCATTGCAAGCACGTCCCGATGTGCGCTAGGAGAGGAAAAGGATGGCGATGTGAGGTTTGATTAATGAAGAAGGGAAAAGGGCAGTATGTCGGAGCAGAACCCCTGCACGGGGACGGAAAAATCCAGACCAGGTTCTCAGGCCAAAGCGCATTTAGACGTGAAAACATGCACCCCAGGGCTACACACCTTCAGGCAACATGCTGCCTTCATATACAAACACACACACACACACACACACACACACACCAGTGTAAAACAACTTGGGAGACTCAGTGTCCCAGCACTGCTCATTAACCTGTAGGAACTGCAGGTGGAGGATTAATCTCTGATATTCATGAGCTCAATTCTCTAATTCTCTCTCAATGTTCAAATTATGGCTTTTCGTTTGGTTTAAAGAGATTTCACCCAAAAATGAAACTTGTTCATTATTTACAGACCTTGATTTTCTTTCTTCTGCAAAACACAAAAGAAGATATTTTTTTGTCCATATAATTGTTGTTTGTAACTCTCTTTAGTTCACTTGAAATGGAAATTTGAAACGGAAGATCAAATTCAGCACATTGCTTTATGGGATACAGTGTTCCACACAGCCTGCGCTGCTTGTACATCGGCAATTTTGCTAAATTTAAAAAGCTATCTAGAGAAATGCTCCAAGAAAATCTGCATTCTGTGCACGGTATGCATACTGTATGTGTCCGAGACATTCAGAATCTTCATTCACCATTCATCCAATCTATCTGCAATTTCACTTGCCTTTGTATTTATGCTAATGATTGTTTGGATATGGTAGATCTAGAAATAATTCTAAAGTCTCCTGCTTTTTAAAATTAGAATAAAGTCTTCACTGAAATGGGTGTTGGGGAAACTTACTGTGTGGTGAAATTTTGTTATTCCCAGAGGCCCGATGGTTCGCATGCAAATGACCTCATTAGCATAGCTAAAAGCTTTTATTATAATTAGCATTTTCTCAATAGACTGCACAAGTATGGAAGGAATGGATCCTAAAAGATTTGCATGTTCAAAATTGCATGATTTCTAGAATACAGACATGACTTTTGTATAACTTTGAGACTTCAGAAACCTGCATCAACTGTGCCCTAAAATCAGGCTAATGCTGGTAATACTGTATGGACCTGCATAGGATATCCTTTGGTTTATTTTCAGTACTCTTCCTGGTAAGTAGCTGAGATAAAGGAGAGGTGTGCACGTACAACACGTAGACTGGTTCAACTGTATGACAAGTTAAGAGGGCAAAAATCTAATAGCTCTCTTTAGAAAAGAATTCAATGCTGCTTGGCCACATCCATTAAACTTAATACATTGGCAATCTTTAGAAAATGTACCAAAAGTTTCATTTCAAGTGCCCTTAGATTATTCTAACTTGTATGTGCTTGTGTGGGTGTGTGAACGGTGTGTATCATTCGGTCACCATGTTGCAATCGCATCTTGATGTCATTAGTGTACACAAGAGCGAGCGGCCGTTCCTGCCGATGACACACCGTGGTTGCTTTTCCTCACTGCACTGATAAAAATCAGAATATTGAATGCTGGAATTCCACCGGAATTGGAACTCCTGAGCTCATAGAGAAGGAAGGTAATCTTCAAGAGCTTGCTGTAAAATCGGTTTGGTTGCTCTCATGTTAAGCAGAGATATGGGTAAGGGGACAGTGTGTGCGTTTATCTCGCTTTCCCAATCTGCAGGGCTGTTTAAATGGATACCTCCTAATCTTACCACGAGGCATCCAGCTCTGTCGCTTGGTGAGACTTTGGGTATGCGGCAGAAAAACAGAGAACCCGCCTGTGATAAATGTGTCGTGAGATCAGAAAGCAGTTTGTGCCAATACATCATTCTGTAAGAGTTGTTTCAGCAGATGCTTGTTGAGTGATTCTTTGACCGATGGAAACGGTGGCCACTTGCACCGGTTTTTAACCCATTTAGCACATCATCCATCAATTTCCACTCAGCTGCTGTTAATGGAATAGTGTGGCATGCCTTGGAAACAGGCCTATTTTAGGAAGCCTTCGAGCATAAAGAAAACTCTGAAATCAATTGTAAAAAAATTACCCACAAGCTCTGAACTAAATAACTAACTAACTAACTAACTAACCTAAACTGACTAAATAAGAATACATTTTGATTATTATATTTATTGTGTATTTCTATGTATATAATTATAATATATTAAATATTAGTAAGAATATTAAGGATTATTTCAAATATATGAATATATTTAAATACTTATTTAATAAATTTAAATAACGTACATTGTATTTAACACATTTACAAATTATTTTTTATTTTATTATCAAACACACACAGACACACCCACACCCTTTACACAAGTGTAAAATATGTTTATTAATTATACATACATTTAAACAGTTTATAAATGTATAAATTATGTTTATTATGTATTATCAATATTTTTATATAAAGTAACATGTTAGAAGTTTCCATGTATAAGTTATAGCAATAAAGATAATTTATGTATTTATAATGCACAAACACAATTAACTTTATAAGTCAAAGCTCGTGAAATGGAAACAAATAAAACTGAGAAATGTCTATTGACACTCAAATTAAAACAATTAAATGGCAGCAAAAAAAGAAAGAACTATAATATAATTATATATATATATATGTGTGTGTGTGTGTGTGTGTGTGTGTGTGTACACAATAAAAAAACAGAGTAAAACAAGTGCATTGTGCCCCGGTTTGCTATAGCTCCAGCGATGAGGATAATAAATAAGGTGCTATGCATGTGTTATGCATGAAAAAGAGACACAGAGCATGAGATGGCCTTGCCAGGAATGTGGCAGTAAGATTAGGGCAAGGGTGATCAGCATGTGGAGGATTCAAACCCCTTCCATTCCTTCCCTAAAAAAAAGAGAAAACCTCAGGAGCAAGTGTGTGCGCTCACAGAGAGAGCCACGGGGGGTTAACGAGAGGGGGGATTATCACACACACTCTCTGACTGCTCTGATTGTCAGCAGATTCCTAATGAAGAGTTTAAGTTTCAGAAGAGGCTGCAAGGAGACTCTGAGGCAGGCACGTATGTTCGGAATGGCCAACAGAGCCCGGCGGGGAGGGTCAAATGATCGCGCACGCTGGACACTGATGAGACATATGGCTAAACTGTTAGTCATAATCTATCAGCTTCGGTGTGAAATTTCACAGTATCTTACCGAACACAGGGGATTGCAAGCGGAGTGCAGCTGTTTAAATCTACACAATTCATTCGGGATCTGTAAGTGCGAGGTAAAGACAAGCCACTGAGGTAATGATAACTCAATAACAAGAGGTTTTACTTGGCAAGAAGAGGCTGAAGAGAGTAGGTCAATAAAAGCAATGATGGAGAGAGAGAAAGATACAATGTATTTTTTTTATTATAATTACTAATATTACTTGTTAAAAAAACACTTTGCTGAGGTCCTCATCGAGACATTTCTACCAACCAATCTATCTATCTATATCTATCTATATTTCATGCCCTACACTTCTTCCTGGAAAGAAACAGGGAAGAACATCTGGAACACAGGGAGAGGCAAGGTGCCCATGGAGTATTTAGAATGCCAAAAGTTCCAGATAACTCCATTACATGATTCTCTAAAATGTTTATAAAACTCTTTCTACACTTTCTTATTTTGACAGGTTGAAGGAGACGTCCTGAGGAGGCAGATTTAACAGGGAGAAACGAATCACTTAGAAGAGAGCATGAGACGAGACCAGTGGAGCAAAAATGAGCATGATAATGAGGCAATGTTTGCTGCTCTTGGCCGCAACAGCTGATGTTTGTCTTGTGTAGTGCCCGGAGCTACGCCGAATGGAATCCTTGGAAACTCCAAACAATCCAATATTAAATTTCCTCTGCAATGCCACAGGGAGAGAGTATCATGCGTGGGGGGAAAGGAAGGCAACGGGGAGATGAGAGGAGTGAGAGAAAGAGCGACAGAGAAAAAGAGAGAGAGACAAAATACACTCGCATAGAGGGTGAGAAGATGAGATGTCAGGGGGTACGGAGAAATTGAAAGAATGAACAAGAGAGACCAAGAATATTCAGGGATAAAATGACAGGCTATACTGAATGGAAAGTCTCTCTCTGGCCATCTCCAGGTCTGAGCCAAGTTTCGAACCCGCAGGTGCATCAACAAATGTGGCGGGCCGATGGCTTCCATCAGATATAGTGTTACCATGAAAGCTTCCATGTGCGCCTCAGGGAGACAGACACATTCCTCGGTCTATCTATAACATTTCAAATAACCCTCAGTCCAATTTCTGACTGTTTATTTTACTAAAATGGTAGCGTTCTTCCATCCAAAGGGCCATTATCTAAATCAACAGTGCTGGTATGCCATGAATAGATCCATATTGAATCTCTGCAAGAAACTCAATTTTTCCTTAAATCCAGAACCTAATTCATTAAGTAGTTTAAATGCCTCATCCCCAATTTGATTATGCTTTCAGTTAATAAGAGTATGAATTATACCATATTTAAATCCACCCCCTGAAGAATGGGTGTGAGAGTGCTTTAAAACTTGACTTTCTCCCATTTACTTCACTTCTAATTCCTATTTGCATCCTTTACTGTTTGAATTTTCCTAAAGTAGAAAAAAACAACAGATGAGATATACTACAAGTGTGGTCACATTTACCTTTGCTCTTTGAAATCGGGTGTAAAGTTTCCCATGCAGATTTCACTCATGTTCACATTGGTCAGAACATGGTTTAGTTTACACATGGCCGTTTCCACCGAGGAGGCAAGGAAAGCAGTGCCTCCTCAAACTATTGCATGAGACAAAATTGTAGTGCAAAAATAATATAATGGCAGTATTGCAAAATATAACATTAAAAGTGTATAAATCACTTGTTTTTTTTTTAAAAAAAAAAAAAAGCATTGTCCCAAAAGTGACACCAGCAGGTAAAGTACCTGCTCTCTGTCGTTTCCCCTGGAGCCCATTGAGTTTAACAGAACCACCCCTCAAGCATACGGTGGGTTTGGTTGGGGGTAACTGAGAATGGGGGAAAGTCATCGACAGATGAGGCATAAATGGCCTCATCGTGATATGATTGTAATAGGAGTATGAACCTTGTTTTCTTCTGGCCTGTGATTGTGATCATGCGTAAATCTCGGCCTCTTGTGTTTTTGGGCGTTCAGCAATCAGTCTGAATGAACAATATAACATCATTAATGTAAGATTATAATTTTTATATTAGTAAAGCACCTCAACACAAGTTAGATATAATCACTTGTTACATCAAATAGACTTAAAGTGGCCTTAAAACATGATCTGTGGGAATTTTTAGCAAGTGATCATTTTATATTATTTTGGTAAAATTGACCAAGCTTTGATGACTGATGATCTTTAAAATCCAAAAAGAGTAAAAGTTAACTATTAAAAAGAATTGTCAGAAATAAATATATAGTTTAGATTGTTACTGCCAAGAGTTGTTATTTTGGAATACATGTAAATTGCTTAAAAACACTAACTTTGATGAGATTCATACATGGCTTTAATAAACAAAATATTGATTAAATAGTTAAAGAAAGAATATAAAACATAAAACGAAAGCTTTTTTGTTCTTTTTTTGATGGTGTAAGTAATGTTTATTTAACCAAGAAAATGTGACTTGGGACATGAATTTGCATTCGATTTGTGTGTGTGTGTGTGTGTGTGTGTGTGTGGTGTGGTGTGTGTGTGTGCGAGTAAAATTTTGGGCAAATATAATATTTTATATTACATCATATTATATACCAGAATTGTATTATTGTTGCATCCCTAATTTTGAATTATCCATTAGAAAATTACAGTTAATGTAACGACTGTAAAATCATAACCTCTGGAGCAACCCCTGTGGATATGTTGACTCCTTTTGAACCCCTCCTATACTTCTATATGAGGCTCATGAAGTGTTTTGTATGACACATAGTAAGAAAATGTGTGTGTGCATATACGCCAAGCTCAGCAAACACACTCCAGTGGAACCCCACGGTCAGGACGTCTCCCTCTCTACCATACAACACTGCAGCTATGCAGACAGATTGCCCTGCGCTCTCGCTCCCAGCCTCTCTGGAGGTACACAGAGAGCCCTGGCCGGCCCCAGCGCTCTGCCCTGGCCATCTGGAGTACATTAGGGCTGGAGGGATACTGGATCCCCCCTGCCGTGGCCGGCTGGATGGGTGGCCCAGCCAAGCGCAGCCCTTTTCACAGCCCAGCATGATTGATAGGAGGCCTCACTCACTGACTCCCGCTGCAGTCACCACACACTGTGACCAGAACACACATGCTACTAAAAGCACTAGCTCCAAAACTATGACACGTGTACGCCAAACTGTGACACGCTGATTGCCAGAGGAGATCGGCATCAGCAGACACGCTATAATGGGTGGTACTGTATAATGTTTTTTACCACCTGATTACATAACAGCACTTCATAACACCAGACCTGGGCTGCGAAACACAACAGATGTCGTCAATAAAACATGAAAGCTCATCACCACGCAATAAATCAGAGTACTGGCTACAAAACTAAGGATTAACCTGACAAATTGGCAGCAAAGTGAGCTTGTAGTACATTTATATTCTGCTTGTATAGCTTGGTTATACTCATAAAAGCAAACAATCTCTCTGAAAGCGTAGAGTACTTCCTTAGGAATGATAAACAAAAAATTATGAAAGATAAAAAAAAAAAAAAATCTCCTAAATGAGTAAATTCATGAATTATATTTGTTAACCCCTCCATCAATTATTGTGTTTGACATGATAGATGTTTGAATGATAAAATGGTGTTTTAGTGTCATGTTAAAAGCAAATCTCAAATTTCATACCCTGGACAATAATGATATTGTAATGATACTAGAACTTACTCCCTCTTTTAGTGCCATGTCTAAATAGAAATAAAAAATAGTTACCATTATGAGAACAAAGAAATGTTAAATAAAATAGAATAGCATTTAATTAAATTTACAGGTAAAATTAACATTGTGTGAAAAAAGCATAAAGCATATCTACAGGTACATCTCAAAATGTAGAATATCATGAAAAAGGGTCATATTTTTTGTCACTCATTTCAGAAAGTGAAACCCATATATTATATAGATTCATTACACGTAGAGTGAAATATTTCAAGCCTTTATCAATAATTTTGATGATTATGGCTTACAGATATTGAAAACCCCAAATTCAGTGTCTCAGAAAATTAGATTACATAAGATCAATAAAAAGGATATTTTAAAGAGAAAATTTCAGGCTTCTGAAAAGCATTTCTATGCACTCAATACTTGGCTGGGCCTCCTTTAGCGGAATTACTGCATCAATGCAGCGTGGTATGAAGACAATCAGCCTGTGGCACTGCTCAAGGTGTAATGAAAAGCACAGTTGCTTTGATAGCGGCCTTCAGGTCATCTGCATTGTTGGGTCTGGTGTTTCTCATCTTCCTCTTGACAATAGCCCCATAGTTAATCTACGGGGGTTCAGGTCAGGCGAGTTTGCTGGCCAATCAAGCACAGTAACACCATGGCCGTTGAACCAGCTTTTGGTACCTTTGGCAGTGTGGGCAAGTGCCAAGTACTGCTGGAAAATGAAATAAGCATCTCCATAAAGCTTCTCAGCGAAGGAAGCATTAAGTGCTTTATAATTTTCCTGGTAGCCAGCTGCGTTGACTGTGGACTTCAGAAAAAACACAGTGGACAACACCAGCAGATGACATGGCAGCCCAAAATCATCACTGACTCGAAACTTCACACTGGACTTCAAGCAACATGATTCTGTGCCTCTCCACTCTTCCTCCAGACTCTGGGACTTGATTTCCAAATCAAGATTTGAAAATCAAAATTTACTTTAATCTGAAAGAGGACTTGGACCACTGCGTAACAATCCAGTTCTTTTTCTCTTAAAGCCAAGTAAAGATGTTTCTGATGATGTTTCTGTTTCAGAAGTGGCTTGGTAGCTCTTTTCTTGAAGATGTCTGAGCGTGGTGACTCTTGATGCACTGACTCCAGCTTCAGTTCACTCCTTGTGAAGCTCTCCCAAGTGTTTGAATCGGCTTTGCTTGACAGTATTCTCAAGCTTGCGGTCATCCCTGTTGCTTGGGCACATTTTCCTACCCAATATTTTCCTTCCAGTCAACTTTGCAATTGAATATGCTTTGATGCAGCACTCCTTGAACAGCCCCCCTTTCAGTGATGACCCTCTGTGACTTACTCTCTTTGTGGAGGGTGTCAATGATTTTCTTCTGGACCATTGTCAAGTCAGCAGTGTTCCCCATTATTGTGGTTTCAAAGAACAAGAGACACCCACAATTTATACTGTATGGATGGTAATTTATTGAAACTCAAATGTAATATTCTAATATTTGAGATACTGATTTTTTGACTTTCATTAGCTGTAAGCTCTAATTATCAAAATTAAGACACAAAAAACTGTTGAAGTGTTTTACTTTATATGTAATGAATCCAAAATATATGAAAGTTTCGTTTTTTTAAATAAGTTACAAGAAAAAAATGAAGATGTACCTGTATGTAACCAAGCTACACAAACCTCGACTTCATGCAGGAATGCAAGAACCTCTGATGAAACATCTAGAATCTCCAAAGAACCACATGTTCAACTCACTCACCTTGAACAGTGAAAAAAAATCATAAAAAAAATATACTACATATTTTTTGGAAGAAGTATTTTATTGAACTCAAAATTCTGCAAAGATCCATAAAAAAATTGAAAAAAACTTTTTAGGAGGAAAGAAAAAAATGGTTAGTACAAGAAAATGTAAATGACATTTGCATGACTAATTGCCTGAGATTATAAATATAGCCTATCATAAAAGTTCCTGCTCTGAAAATATCGCAATAACTATTTCTAAAAGCAAGTTAAAGAAAAGTAATCGTCGCCCACAAAGTTGGCTAATAAATTGTCTTATGTCTGTGATGCATCCTGCACGGCACACACCTCAGGTTAATCCCTATCTCATAAACGACAAGAGAGAGGAGAATTATTGAAACGTGGCAGAGACGAGGAAATAAAAAATAGGAAAGAAACAGCGACATTTCGAGAGAATGGCAATCCAAAACCCACTCCTTATCTTTGGCAGCCATCCAGTGATGGCTGACTTAATTAAAGTGAGGTGAAGGGAATGGATGGGGGAGAGAGGGAAGAAGTGAAATTGAGGGGGCAGAAGAAGAGCGTATCAGCGCCAAGCACAAAGCCGAGCACCACCGCCGTCCACCACTCTTTCTCTTTTCAATTTCACTTCAAAGGACCAAGGCAAGAAATCATAAAAAGGGAGAGCGAGACGTTTTTTAAGCAATATAATTGCACTATTCATATCCAGTGTTTTTATCGTCATTCAGATAGGACAAAAAAATACATAAAAAGAGAATAAAAAATGATTTTACTCGCCACTAAATCCCCAATAATCCTCTTGTGCTTTTCCAAGTCTGCCTTCGATGTTGACCTTTTCTCAGGAATCCTGTTGCCATGGAAACTCTCGCTGCGCTCCCCCGAATGCACATCATTCTGTACATATTTCCGTCATCGCTCTGACTGAATGCTCACGATTGTTTTAGCGCAAATGTAGCTTGTTTTGCCCCCTAAACTTTTGACTGATCATATTAGTATTCATACAGACTAACTGACCGCGTTTGCGTACGTGATTAACAGTGCACACTAACTCGCAAGTGATGTTTACAACATCTAAACAACTTCCATTAGCACTCAAATTAATATTAATATGCTAACTTCTGCTTTCAATCTGATGCTAGCTGAACTTTGTCATGCCTGGTCGACCCAGCTAGCGTGATATGGCGTATCTCTCCTTAGTTCATCAACACTTCGTCAGCTCCTCATGTAAATGAAATCTTGAGTATGAAATATATAGACAATGCCAAACAGGAGGCAGCTGGTCGCTGAGGGCCGTCCAGAAGGACTGTGGGTGGCAGATTTAAATTCAGCTATAATGTGTGACTTCAAAAATAAACTGCTTTTAACAGAGGACAATGGCTGTTTCATAACTGCAAGATGATGTGAGATGCTGTGATTTCAAAGCAACTTTTTTATTACTGTGAAGATGCTAAAGAATACTTGATGTATAAAAGAAAATACACATTTTATACTACAGGGGATACTAATATAGATTTTAGATTAGGGAATACATATTCAGTATTAACTAAGAGTTTTCACTCAGTAAACTCCAAATTTGCTTCTTATTGATAAGTAAGAAGTAAGTAAGGTGGTTGTTGTAATACAAGCCGAATTCCGGAAATGTTGGGACGTTTTTTTCATTTTAATAAAATAAAAAGTTAATGACTTTCAAATCATATCAGCCAATATTTTATTCACAATAGAACATAGAGAACATAACAAATGTTTAAATGGAGAAATTGTACACTTAACCACTAAATGAACTCATTTCAAGTTTGAAGCCTGCTACAGGTCTCAAAAAAGTTGGCACGGGTGCAACAAAGGGCTGAAAAAAGCAAGACATTTTGAAAAGATTCAGCTGGGAGAACATCTAGCACCTAATTAAGTTAATTGACATTAGCTCTACAACATGATTAGCTACAAAAGGGATGTCTTAGAGAGGCAGAGTCTCTCAGAAGTAAAGATGGACAGAGGCTCTCCAATCTGTGAAATAGTGCGTAAAAAGATTGTGCAATACTTTAAAAACAATGTTCCTCAATGTCAAATTGCAAAGGCTTTGCAAATCTCATAATCTACAGTGCATAACATCATCAAAAGTTTTAGAGAAACTGGAGAAATCTCTGTGCGTAAGGGACAAGGCCGAAGACCTTTGTTGGATGACTGTGATCTTCAGGCCCTCAGATGACACTTCATCACTCATTGGCATGATTCTTTCATTGACATTACTAAATGGGCCCAGAAATACTGTAGCAGGCATCACATTTGAAATGAGCTCATTTTGTGCATAAAATTGTAACATTTCTCAGTTTAAACATTTGTTGTTATATGTGTTCTATTGTGAATAAAATATTGGCTCGTGTGATTTGAAAATCTTTTAGTTTTCATTTTATTCAAATAAAAAAACATCCCAACATTACCAAGCATTATATGATGTCAAAGGTAATATTATTGTAAAAATTGGGGAATCAGCATCCAATCGAATATCCAACATCAAATCATTAAACCAAAAAGAAAGAAAAAAATAGTAATAATAGTAACACTGCACAGTGCTATTTCCGTACATTTAGTGCCTGATTATGCTTTTTCAGGCTTGGCCAGGTAAGATAAAAAAATAAATACAATTGGGCGAACAGTTCTGGCAATTTTGCTCAGAAAATTTCAAGAACTGTTCGCCCAATTGTGTTTTTTTTAAATTGAGCATTGCAGGTTTTGTGCCTGTTTGGATACATGTTTAATATATTTAATATCATTGTGGATGCTGCAGGATGATTTTTTAATGAACCTTTAGATTTAAAACGATGTTTGCAGACTGAGTGCTGAGAGAGGCTCTATGGGCCAGACTGCTGTGGGCCAGAGCTGGAGCCAGGAGATAAGACCGACTCCAGCCGGATTGCTTTAGGGGACAGCAGAATACCTGGTAACTTGACAACCACTATTCTGTTTGGCTGAGATCATATTGGTCTATTTCTTCTTTCTCTTTCTCAGACCAGACCACTTTTTTCAGTCTAACATCCAACGTTTTAACCCCTTCTGTGTCTCAATTACTTTTCACTTCTACTTCATGTCTTCTCATGTTCTATCCTTTTTCCTCTTTTATTTTACAGTGGCATGAAAAAGTTTTTGCCCCCTTCCTGTTTTTTATTTTGTTGCATATTTATCACACTTAAAAGATTCAGATCATCAAACAAATGTTAATATTACACAAAGATAATGCAAGTACATAAATACAAAATGCAGTTTTAAATTATTATTTAATTTATTAAGGGAAAAAAATCTGTCCAAACCTACCTGGTCTACATGTAAAATTAATTGCTATTAAATCATGAAAGAACTATGATTAGCCACATTATTTTAGAGTTAAATTTCAAACCCAAGCCTCATTACTGCCAGACCTGTTGAATCAAGAAATCATTTAAATAGAAGCTGTCTGACAAAGAAAAGCATGTTTAAAGAGCAACACATCATGCCGCGATCTAAATAAATTCAAGAATAGATGAGAAACAAAATAGTTGACATGTATCAGTCTGGAAAGGGGTATAAAGCCATTTATAAGGCGTTGGGACTCCAGCGAACCATGGTCAGAGCCATTATCCACAAATTGAGAAAACTTGGAACAGTGGTGACCCTTCCCAGGAGTGGCCGGCCTACCAAAATAACTCCTAGAGCGCAACAACGGCTCATCCAGGAGGTCATAAAAGAACTCACTTGCCTCAATTAAGGTCTGTGTTCACGATTCAACAATAAGAAAGAGACTGGGCAAAAACGGCATCCATGGGAGAGTTCAAAGGCAAAAGCCACTGCTGACCAAAAAGATCACAAAGGCTCATCTCACATTTGCCCCAAAAAATTATTGATTATCTCCAAGACTTTTTGGCAAATATTCTGTGGACTGATAAGACAAAAGTTGAAATTTTTGGAAGGTGCATGTCCCGTTATATCTGGCGTAAAACCAACACAGCATTTCATAAAAAGAACATCATACCAACAGTCAAACATGATGGTGGCAGTATGATGGTCTATGACTTGCCAATACAGCTGGGTATCGAGTTCGATACTTTTTAGGCACCGACCAAATTGCCTCGATACCATAGAGTATCGAAAAATGTATTGTTGTTCGGTACCAAATTTCGATACCTAAGGGGTTATTCTCATCAACGTCAGTGAGTCAATAAGCCTGCAGCACTAGGTGTGTTCGACTAGAAGCGACGCGGCACAGATTGATCAGTGTTTGACATCCGCGAGCTTCTGTATGCATATATTCAGTTTATATTTTAATATAGTTTACTTAATATATGAGGTGTGTGTGTGTGTGAGTGTGTAAGTGTGTGAGTGAGTGAGTGAGTGAGTGAGTGAGTGAGTGAGTGAGTGAGTGAGTGAGTGAGTGAGAGAGAGATAGAGAGAGAGATAGAGAGAGAGAGAGGAGAGAGATAGAGAGCTCGGCACCCGCAGACACGATGAGGTTCCGTCCCCCCCCCCCCCGATCCTGCCACTACCTTCACCCTTCGGTAATCCATGGAACAGCGGCTCTGTGAGGAGAACAGTCTGCTCTCTATTTAACAGGGTTTTGTGTACTACAGACAGACTGAAGCGTGCATGACGCCCGCGGTGATTTCTGCATCTGCCGTCTCACTAAATGAGGACATACAAGAACAACATCTCCAGGACTGCTCTGAGAGTCACTTCATGAGCATTTTACCGTTTGATTTGAGTAAATCTAGCATCATATCATATACACACAGAACTGTAAAGGTATTCACGGCAACCCGTCAAAATAAAAGTTTGGTTTCACTTGGAAGACACTGCGGCAGAAATATATTAATATTGTTCAGCAGAATGTACATACTGCTACTGGAGATAATGTCATCTTGTTAAAACTGATTTCATAAAATTGGTATTGAAAAAAGTATCGTTCAGGCATCGAACTCAAAGTATCGGTATCGAAATCGAAAATGTTTGAACGATACCCAGCGATACTTGCAATAATTGATGGAACCATGAATTCTGCACTCTATCAGAACATCCTGAAGGAGAATGTCCGGCCGTCAGTTTGTGACCTCAAGCTCAAGCACACTTGGGTTATGCAGCAGGACAATGATCCCAAACACACCAGCCAGTCCAACTCTGAATGGCTCAAGAAAAACAAAATGAATGTTTTCGAGTGGCCAAGTCAAAATCCGATTGAGATACTGTGGCATGACCTTAAACACTCCTTTCATTCTTGAAAACCCTCCAATGAGGCTGAATTTCACGTTGTGTCAGGCAGGTTTGGACAGCTTTTTTCCCTTAGTAAATGACATTTTTATATTTATTTTATGTTAATGTAAATTCCACTGAAGAGTGTCTGTTGCTTTCTTGACACCTCTTGCTCTCTCATTTCACTGTCTCTCTTTACCTCGTCTCCGTCTCCATCCCTCACCATCTTCCTCTGCTCCATTTCCCCTCTCTTGGTGTAGAACATTCCGGTGTGTTGAGCTCAGAGCACAGGGCTCGGCTCTCAGAGGCAGGACTGTTCTTGCCGCACAGGCCCAAAGCCCGTTGCCACGGATACCACCATACCACAGATCTGACCCTGGAGAATTGAGCTGCTCACCCTCAGCAGGAGCCACTGGCAGCTGCAACACAGCTGTTAGCGCCGGGGCAGGGTTACTTTCTTTCTTCCTCGCTCTGACTCATCCGTTGGTTCAGTCACCCGCTCTCTAATTTCTTTATTAATATCTACAAAGAATATATCATGGGAGCAGAGAATTCAACCTAAGGCCCTCTGTTTCTTGTTAAAGACAATAAAAGCAAAATTGACCCCATTTACTTTCTTAATGAAAATGTTGCCGCTATTATTGTGCATGATTCATCAGTGCATGTTACTTTAAAGACCAAAAATGCTTGCTTTCATAAAGTTTCATCAAAATGTAATAACTTTTTCTGCTGATGTAACCAAGGAAAATAATATTAAGACAGTATTATTGCTCTTCTTCCTGGAATACTAGATTCTGATTGGTCAATCACAGTGTTCTATATAGTCAAATATTTGAAAATAATGGCTGCTAAACTGTTTAATTGACCGTTGCCCTCGGCAAACAATTATATAGCTGTGCTAGTTTTTTCTCTCTCATATTATTCCATGGTCTCTTATAAAAAAAGTTAATAAAACAATTATTCTATCGAGATATCTATAGCATCCAAGCCACTCTTTTTAACATAATGAAAGTAA